>VMDR010000279.1:144385-288255 GCA_007922815.1 Macrotus californicus | reverse complement strand
CCCCCCCCCCCCCCCGCCCCCCAGAGGTTCCCTGCAGCACAGGGAGGCAGCTGTGCTCCTTCCCCCAGTGTGGGTTACCTGAGGTCAACATGCAGAAAATGAGGGCTGCAGGGGTTAGGGAGGGGGAGGAAAAGCCGCTTCCCTAAAGCATTGGCACTTCTCAGAAAAATGACTCCTAAGCCAGGGGCCCCTCTTACACCACTTCCCCCCCAAATCCAAGCCCCAGCACCCCAGATGGGTTTGTCCCATGGGCCAGGGGAGGAGGCCTGTTTACATACATGAAAATAGGGAAATGCGAGCTAAGGACTCCTGGGCATCACCCGGGTGCTTAACAGCAGGATGGGCCAGAGGGTGGTGGTTTGTCAGGAGAGCGGGGACCCCACTGAAGGGGCGAGGGGGACTAAGCTCGGAGTTCATCCATGTACCCTGTCTGCAAAAGCAGCATCCCCAGAGGGGCTGGGAGGTGGGGGCGGATGAAAGGCCAGATGCCCCCTGACCGGTGTGTACACGGACCCACACCCTGTTTGAACAGCTGGGACCAGAGGACACGCACAGATAACTCCACAGGGCAGAGAGAGGCAGCCATGAGCCCAGAGGCTCCGTGACTCAGTGAGGCAGAGCAGAGAGAGAAGCAGATTCACAACGGGCTGCTCCAAATCCACTTGGGCTGTGTAGAAGGATGTACATATACAAATACATACCGATACATGTATGTATATGTATATATAGTATATACATGGAAGACAGAAGAAAAGACAGACGGGCCCTGGCTAGTGTGGCTCAGTCTGTTGAGCGCCAGCCTGTGAACCAAGGTCGCCGGTTTGATTCCCGGTCAGGGCACAGGCCTGGGGTGCAGATCAGGTCCCCAGCTGTGGCTGCGTGAGAGGCAACCCATTGGTGTTGATGCTTCCCTTGCACATCGATGTTTCTCTCTTTCTCCCTCCCTTCACTTATCTCTAAAAAAAAATAAATAAAATCTTTAAAAAAAAGAAACAGAAACACTGCCCATCAAAACCACACAAGATACCACCTCACGTCCACTAAGATGATTGTAATCAAAAAAGACCGAGCGTAGCAAGGCTGGCCAGGCCGTGCAAAGACGAATCCTCACACATTGCTGGTGGGAATGAAAGTTAGAACACTGGCTTTGGAAAAACAGCGTAGCAATTCCTCAAAAGGTTAAACAGAGAAGTGTTCTACAATGACACGGCCATTGCACTCCTCGGGAGCTACCCACCAGAGAGGAAAGCATCAGCCCACGCCAACACCCGCACAGCCTCATTCAAACAGCCAAAAAGTGACCCCGACTGATGAATAAACAAACTAAATGTCGTAGATGCGCTGGAATATTACTTTGCCCTCAAAAGGAGCAAAGTCCTATACACACTACAACTACAATGAGGATAAACCTTGAAAACATTCTAGTAGTTCTAAAAGACCACACAGGGTATGATTCAATTTACACGAAACGCCCAGAATAGGCAATCTATACAGACAGACAGCAGATTGTGGTTACCAGGGACTGGGGTGTGGATTTGAGGGAAATGGGAAGTGAGTGCTGAGAGTAGGGGGTCCTCCTGCAGTGAGGGAGATTCTCTAAAACTGATGGGAGGGGGGGAGTTGCACAACTCTGAATATGCTAAATCCAGTCCCTTGTCCACTCCAATGGGTGAGTTTTACGGTACATGAATCACATCTCAATAAAGCTGTTAGAAAGAAGGGACAGGGGAAGAAGGGAAAGGAAAAAAACAGAGCCACAGAGACCCAAAATGAGAACTGCCCCCCTTTCCCACCCCTTCCCCCCAAGCTCCGGCCATACCAGGTTCCAAGCCTCAGGCTCCAGGCTCAAACCTGGAGTCCAGGGGACAAACACAGGCCTGAGAAGGGGGAGTTCCTGCCAAGGCTGCTGGGGATGAGGCCAGTCAGCCAGCCTGTGTCTGTCTGAGGGAGAGGGACACGGGGACAGGTACTTGCTAGGGAGGGGGCGGCTCTCCCAGGACCTTGTTAATGACCATGACTTTTATGGCTACTAATTACAACGATCACCGGACGCCCTCTGTCCTTACCTGGAATGAGGTGCCCCCTTCCCTCCCCAGGCACCTTCCCAGGTTCGTTCCCAGGCTGACAGAGCTGATGTCAGACAGAGAGGAGCCCCACCCATCGGGCCAACTGCTGCCCTGGGCCCCCTACACCCCTGTGGGGCCCCAGTCAACGGAACTCAGGCAAAGGAAGGAGGGGCTGACTGAGCCTCATCAGCACTGACACACACACACACACACACACACACACACACACACACACACACACACACAGAAACTCATGCACACAGGTCTATGGGAAGCGTACAGTAGGCAAGAGCATGCGTGTATACCCAGGCTGTGTGTGGGGGCATGCATGGGAGAAGAGGGAACCTGAAGATACCATGTCTGCACCCTTGGGCTCCTCCACACAATGAACATGGCTCAGGGCTCGCATGCCCAGCCCCAGGGCTTAGCTCCCACAGGCTCCCAAGCCATGTACTCCCTGGCCCTCACACGGCCAGACTGGCCTCTGCACCCCCTCCCTGGGTGCATAAGCACACCGTGGTGCACCCTTCGAGAAACACTCTGGAGGATTCACATCCACACTGGGAGCTGCATCCCTGAGGTGCCAGGGGGCAGAGGCCCAGAAAGTCACTCCAGGTCCCAGGCCTCCTGACCCAGCTTTTGAAGGGTTGGGATGGATTTAGTCAGCTGCCCCCACAGGAGACATAACTACAGTCACCTCACTGCTGGGACTCTGCCTGTCAGGGGTTTGAAACTGGATCAAACTTCACCCCTCCCCCTCCCTCTCCCCCCAACAGACCCACACCTCAGGGAGAGGCTAGAAGGTCCCTCTGCCTGACCCCGCTAAGCCTGTGATCAGTGCCAAGTTACTCAGCCCCATGGGGGGGCCTTCAGCAGCAGGAGGGGGTAAAGATCACAGAACTGGGCCAAGGGCCAGGCTGGCAAGAAAACGGGGCTGGGCAAGGGCATGGGTGATGGGGACAGAGCCGAAGAGCACAGAATCTGCCTCAGAAGGTCCTTCTGGCACCATGACCCTCAAGGAGACACCTGGGCCCGGGCCCCGGCCCCTGCACCCAGGGGTGGAGAAGACACCATCACAGAATCGAAACCAGCACCAGAGAAAGGGAAAACAAACTACCCACATCCAACCTCCACCCTATGCTCGCCACCTCCACTGCCCACAGGCACCCTCCCTGGAGGGAGAGAAAACCACAGGCCCACATCTCCAACACACTGAGCCCGGACTCAGCACAGTAGAAGGGAGGGAGGCTAGAGCACCTGCCACCCACCACACACCCCTCCCCACTGGGGCGTCCCTCACCAAAGTGCCAGTGTCCCTCCCCAGGGTCAGGTGTCCCCAGCCACCCATTTGCTGTATTCCCCAGAGTCAACATCTAGAGAAAAAGGCAGGAACTGGCTGAGCCCTGAAGATGGGAGAAAGCAGCAGAGGTTTGATGGGTCCAATCTCAGCTCTGCCACTCTAGGTGACCTTAGGCAAGTCACTTAAACTCTCTAAGCATCTGTTTACTCGCCTGTGAACTGCCTACCTCAACAACGGCTGTGTGATTTCAGAGATAAAAGTCCTGGAAAGCACCTAGCACGGTGCCTGGCAGACAGGAGGTCCTGCCCTCCTCACACCTCTCCACGTCCCCCAGCGCCTCCCTTCTGTCTTCCCAGTCAGGGTCAGCATCTGCTGACAGGGCCGGGCAGCAGAATTACCCACTTTCCAGGGTCTGCCTCCCCCAGACTGAGGTGAGCATGTGGGGAGAGGGATATTCAGCGTGTGGGTGGAGGCCTGACCACAACCCTTTCCCAAATTCCCTTCTTTCATTTCACAAACCAAAAAAGGGAAACCTTTGGATTTGGGGAGGGTAGGAGCGGAAGAGAAATTGACCATCTCCCCCCCTATTGTCAGGGGAGAGAAGCCAAGGGTCAGGAAACCCAGCTTTCCCAGCCCGACCCCCCTTCTTTCACTCTCTCCTCTCTGCTCCGCAGGCTCCCCTGAAACAATGGTCCCCCCTGAACAGAAATCAGGCAGTCCCAGAGGGGCTGAGAGAAGGAAACCGGGATTGGGGAGCTTAAAAGAAGGGGGACAGGGGGTTTCCTAACAATTCTAGACAGTCAATGAATCATATGCAAATGACACCCAAAGCTCACACTCAACTTGTAGGGGTGTGGGTGGGAACTCCAGCCCTGGCAGAGACAAACACCTGGTCCCTTTGGACCCCCTGACCTGCCAGGAGCAGGGCGGGGTGGGACAGGGCAGATTTCAAACCAGAACAGAGGGCTGGAACTATTTATAAACTTTCCAGGAACACACACTCACACACACACACACACACAGAGCCACAATCTCTCCCTTCCCTCACACTCCTCAGCCTGCAGGCAGGGCTTGGGGAGCAGAGATGACCACTACTCCCTCTTTCCAGGAGTCCCCAGGTTAAGGCTCTTACCCTTCTCCCCTACATGCCCCACCTCCCCCCACAAGTCCATACTCTGGCCACTCTGGTCCTCTGTTTACCTTCTGCTCGCCAGGGTCTGGGCTGCTGGAAGAACCATCCAAGAAGGTGTGAGAAGGATCCCATGGACCAGGCTGGGACAGGTTGGGGGCACCACTTCCCTACCAGCCCCTTCAGAACCCCAGGCCTGCCTTGCTGGGGCTAGGACTTGTTTGAAAAGCTGACCTGAGCACATACAGGCCCTGAGCAAGTCCTTGGAGGGGCCAGGAGTGGGCTGAAGGCTGGTGTCTTCCTCTGGATGCTGCTACTGCCCCACTGCTTCAACATGCAGCTGCTGGTTCAAGAAGAGTAGTAGGTCTGAGGTCCCTGCAGCTTGTGCCCCACCCAGCTTCAGGTTCTGCACCAGCTGCCCAGGGCTACCTGACCTCCACATACCACAGTCTCGGAGGTGACTGAGTGACAGGCAGAAAGGGCCACTGGACAAGCCCAAGCCCAGAATAGGCCAAATTCTAGGAGGAGGAAATGGGGGTCTCAGATGGGCAGGGTAGTGCCCCCAACTCCTACACCTCCAGGGACCACCTCCCAGAGCCCCATGGGAGCTGTGCTCAGGACCCCCCAAGCCCGAGGTCGCTGAGGCTGCCCCCTAGAACCAGAGCTGAAGTCTCCCACTCTCGGAGCAGAGAGTAGGTGAAAGGGCAAGGGGCAGCCCAGGCCTCGAGAAGAGAGAGCAGCCCTGGGGAAGGCAGAAACAGGAAGAGGAAGAGATGAGCCAGCCTAGGCCGCAGCCAGACCACAGGAGTGTGGACCAAACAAAGGCAGCTTTGTCTGGGTAGGGGGACCAAAGGGGCACAGACAGAAAGGGGACCCCCCAGCTTGGAAACCACCTTCCTCATACCCATGCTGGCATGGGGCTTTCCCCACCCTCACCTTGGCAGCTGCCCACTCACCAGGGCCTCCCAACCTCCACAGGGTAGGCAGCATGATCTGCTCACAACAGACGGACAGGTAGCGCGCGCGCGCGCGTGTGTGTCCCCACAGCAATCCCCCATTCCCTCAGCTCTGCCCCACCCAGGGACTGCCGAATCCCAAAGCAGACAGGCTGCCAGCCGGACTCCGTGGTACCAGCTCCCCCCAGCACCCCTCCCTGGGGACCCAGGCTGCAGGGAAGCCGGGAACGCCCCCCACTCCTGCCTCAGGATATCCTTTTGGCTCTGGCCCCAGACCAGGCCTGAGTCAGACTCTGCCCTGCCCCACGCCCCCTCCCATTGACCCCCCAGGAACTTCCTACTCCACACCCGACTACTCAGTTGGGGCTAGAACTTGGGGGAATATGTTCCCCTCTCCATCCCCAGCGAACAGAAAAGCCCAGGAGGGGTGGGGTGAACAAGTCACAAAGTCCCCTGGTTTGCCCCTTAATGACAAGGCCTGTGGGATCAGGAGAAGCTGCTGCAGGCTGTGTGTGAGGGGAGCACCACCTCCCACCCCCCCAAACACACACAGGCGGGAATCCTGCCCACAGCCCCACCCCACTGCAGCTTGGACCCCAAGAGGCCACAGAAACTCCCTGGGAAAGGTCGTTTCCATGAGAACGCAGGATGAGAAATCTCCAAAAGTAAAAAGAGACATAAACTGGCATCTTGACAAGGCAGCCAGGCCCAGGCTGGAGGGGACAGGGTCTGCACAGCCAGACTCACAGTTGGCCACAGCCACGCACACCCAGATGTGGTCCAAGTCACCCCAACACTCGTCTGGGTAGGTAGCTGTCATTCCTTCCCACAGACAGAAGGCTGGGGGGCCCTGGGGGATCTGGGGCATCAGAGACCACACACACTCAGCCTGAAACAGTCCCCTAGGCAGGTCCCCCCAAGTCCACCCCAACTGTGGGCCTAGGGGGAGGGGCATCTTCCTCCCCACAAGAACCAGGGTAATGCCTACACTGGCCATCTCCATGGCAACCAACAACAAACATCCCGGGAACCACAGTGGGACAGGAAGTGACGGTCACGTGACAGGAAGGCTTTTTTTTTTTCAGTGTGGGGTGGGTGAAGATGGTTAGCAGCCCCTGGGAAATCAGCTGTCCTCTAAGTCTCCCCCAGTTGGAGCTAGAGGGAATAGGGGTGGCTAGGAGGGTGGCCACCCCCGCACCACAGTGTGCCAGGCTGGTCGCAGGACTGACGGGCCCTCCCTCCGCGCCTGCCACTCACGGTTCCCCGCCTCAGCCCCCCTCCCTTCCACTTCCTGCCGTGACTGGAGATCAGAGAACTCCCCACCGCAGCTTCCCCTTCTCAAGTCTCGATTCCTGGGTTGAAGGTTTCACTGTGGGGCAAGGGACAGAAGGCAGAAGGGCTGGGTACCTGCAGTAGGACCCAGGGGACAGAGGTTCTGGGGGAGGGACTGAGAGGGAGCCACTCCAGGGTAGGTGTGTACACCCAGGCACACAGCAAGAGGGTCACGATGACACACAGCGGGGCGCAGTGACACAGGAGGCTGCCTGACCTCAGGCAGCTCCGAGGAGAGGAGAGCAGAGCCACCGATCCAGCTCTCCGCGCCCCGCTCTGGTGCTGTCCTCAGCCTCCGGGGTCATCCCAGGCTTCTACTGGCCTCCAGGCCAGCAAGGTCTCAATGGTGCCCAGCCCCCACCCACCTCTCCCCTGCCTTTTGTGCTGAGGAATGCCCCTCCCTGCTCCAAGGTGCCCGCCCAGAGAGGGCACCTTGGCCAGAGGTGGGGGGAATGGAACCTCCCTCTACTCCCCTCCCCTTCTCTGCAGATGTCCCAGACTATATTTAGCCCAAACTGGGAGGCCAGCCAGACCCAGACTCCCCACTGGCCCGGAGCTGAGCTCCCAGTTTTTATGCAATTAAAATATTAACACAGAACCACCCCCATCCACACACCCCTGTGCCCCGGCCCTGCCAGAGCAGTAAACTCATCCCCTTCCCCATCTCCCAGGCCCTGCCCCCACAAAGGACAGGGACATCACCCATGAGATCAGGCTGACACTTGGGAGGGGGCAGGCTTTCCTTGTTCTGGGAAGGGAAAGGCATATCCAGTGGGCTGGGGTGGGGGGTGCCTGGTTGTAGAAATTCCACCTGTCATTTTGCAGCCCCCCCAGGCCAGCTCCAGTTACAGGGCTGGGGGTTGGCAACAGGTGCTGGCCAGGCTGGCAGCAGTCTAATCCCGGTCCCCCCTCGCCCCCCTCCAGGCTGACAGTAGTGCCTGGAGGTCCCAGCAGGGGCCCTGGCAGCCAGGATGCAGGGTAGAAGAGAGAGGCATCGCTGCCAGGCGGCGGCGGGTGGGGGGGCCATGCCCCTTCTCTAAGACCTGCCCCCCACACTCTGTGATGTGTGTTGGAGGGTCTGGGGAAGCCAAGAAATCCTTAGTTCCATAGCGCCTATTTCATTTCCCCATGATGCCAGGCGGGCGGGCTAGAGTGTGGGAGGTCTGCCTGCCTGCCTCTTCCTCCTCTCCAAATTCCAGGAACAAGCAAGGGAGGCTCCAGTTGCGGAGAGAGAGGGAGAGCAAGCAGGCGGTCCCAGCTGGGGAGGGGGGGGCGGGGGGGGCGGGGACTGGAGCGGGAGGCAAGATCCAGACGGAGCAAGAGACACCCACACCCGAGCCAGACTGGGGACAGACGCACCAACCCTGACACATTCTCACACTCTGAGCCTGGTCCCTGCACACCGCCCACCCTGCGGGGACACCCAGACACCCTCCGCCAATCCTGCCAATCCCCAGAACACTCCCTGGACACACACGGAGATCCAGGCACTCACCCTCACCCACACCCCCCCACAAACCGCGTGGGCTCCAGACAGCAGCCAGAGGGTGGAGGGGAAACGCAGGGAGGAAAGGCAGCAGGCAGCAAAGAGGATGCGCGGCCAAAGCCCTAGGAGCTGGGGCGTCGTTGCCACACTCCTTTCCCAAACCCGGGAAGTCAAGACAACTCTGGCCATCTTGCCTGGGCCCCTGCCAGCTTCCCACACTCCCGAAACCACCACCACCAGAAAGGGGTGTGGGGTGCTGGGCAAGTGGGGATAACCCCGTTTATTCGTCACAGGGATAGAATTACCTTTCCCAGATGCCCTTCACCCCAGACCTCAGAGTGCTCACAAACAGAAGCCCAAACACACCTACCCCTCCAGCCCAGCCTAGGTCCTGCCCCACCTATGCCACCCAGAGGACAGGGAGCTAGACACTGAGGTTTATCTTTTAGGACAGCTCCCACCCTCAAGTCACACAGTTCTGAGAAGCACCCCACCTAAGACCCTAGAGTCTGAACAAGCAGTGGCCTGGTGGGTAAAGAGAAGATCCCAGAGGGTACAGCCAACTTCTGAGACCAAATGATTCAGGGGAAGGAAAACTAACTGGGGTGTGGGTCAGTGCCCCAAAAACAGACTTGAAGGGCCACTCAGATAATGTCCTCTCCCCCACACTAGACAGGGTGGCAGGAACCACGTCATGGCACATGTGGGTGACTGTGCCCAGCGGGGAAGGCATGGGGGTGATCAGGATGGTGTGCCCACAGCTAGCTTCCTGCCAGGCTGCCACATGATTGGGAGTGGGAGGGGGACCGCAGAGGTGACCCAGAGGAGTAGCAGGGGCACTGAGGATGAAACTGAAGGGCAGAGGAGACAGCCAGAATTAAGTCATTCCAAGCCCAGGGTCTGCGAAGAGCTGCCCAGGCCTCTGCGCGGCTCTCCACAGTATGGAGGGGCACTCTGCAGTGACCACCTTGTGCGCGCTCATTCACACCCTCAACATCCCTCCAAATCGGAGATCCTCAGGTCCCAAGGGCCTACGCAAGTCTGACCTTAGTGACCGATCTGCCTCAGGACCCACATGGCCCAGACTCCCAGGCAGAACTGACATCCTAGCCCTTCCCAGTACACCATCTTTCACAGCCACGAACTCCCTGACTCCACAACCACCCCCGCCTTCTTCCTCCAGCTCCAAGTACTCTTTCTCTTGTTCCCTCCCCCAGACTCATCTCCACCCCCCCCCACACAGGGGAAGCCCCAAGGCTCCAAGTCATCCCCACTCCATCCTGGGGCTTCCCCAGTCCAGCCTCCCCATCAAGCACAAGGCCCTGCAGGATGAGCCCCAGTTTAAGGCTTGGGCCTCAGTTTCCCAGCAAGACCTGGCGTTCTTACTGAACCACGTCCTCAGAAGAAACCTGCCCTATGACTACTGAAGCCAGGGAAGCAGACAAGAGACATCCCTGAAACTCCTAACCAGGAAACTGAGGGTAGAGGACCGTGATCAGCAGTAGAAGTGAGAGGTATGCAGAAGTTGGGGGTACCCAGCAGGGGTCAGGGGAATGGGGAAGTGTCCTCAGGGATGAGTCCCTCGGAGAACTCCGAGAACACTTACATGTACACATGTACAGACAGCCCCGCAGGCAGAAGGCAATCTAGTTACAGAAGAGGGAGCCCACACCAGGTAGGTATCCTATACAAGACAGAGTAGATGGTAAATGTCTCCCAGGCTGGGGTGGGGGCTGTTTTTTGGTCTGATTTCCATATGAGTCGGTGCACATCCCCAGTCTAGCTTCTGGTAGCCCGTCCCCCTTCCCACCCAGCAGCCAGACTATAGGGCAGTGCCTAGAGAGAAGAGGGGGAATAGCCAAGCTGATTTTCCAGCGCCCCCTCCCACAAACACATCTGGCTAGCAGCTTCCCCACCTCGTGGGTGGCACCAGGTCCCAGACACCCTCCACAGAGCAAAGACGACCAATCTATTACACCCTCCTCTCGCCCAAAGAGCTCCTACAATCCCACGGTAGCACCAGACCCGGAGACATCCCTCCCTCGACTGCCCTGGTTCCTGCACCCAATTCTGACTGCTCCCCTCACTCCACGGGGGACACCAGCTGAGCGGGCCCCGCCCCCCAAGCCGGCTGCCTCCGGTGGGGGTGGGCCCCCGGGCTGATTCTCCCCAAACCACAGGGCGGCTCAGATAACAGGAGGGAAAGAAGGAGGGGGCTAGTCCGTTGGGCATCCGATCTCTCCCCAAACAGGTTTGAAAGTCTTTTTGTTTTGCTTGTTTCTAAAGAGAAAAGAGTGAGAGAGCAAGAGTTCCCAGCAGTGCTTCTGCCACAGCTCCGGCGTGCGGCAGACTGCCCCAGACGCCTCACGGCTGCGCGCGATGACACCGGCGAAGACAGACGCACAGACGGGGCTCCCCCACCCTGGGCACGGCAGCGGCGAGTTGGGAAGCCCAGGAAACCCCGGGTTTCCCTGGGAACCCGCCCGGCACCAGGTCCGCACCCGCAGCTCCTATCAGGAGCAGAGCAAGGGGCCCCGATGCCTACGGGAGCCCGAGGCTCTTCCAAAATCCCTGGGGTAGAGGTTACCTCGCAGCGGGGGAGACGCAATCTGTCTGGGCACCGCGTCGGTCCCGACCCTGTGCCTGGGTATTGCTCGGCGTCAGGGGTGCGAGATCCCGGGAAAGGAGCCGTCCGAGGGACCGCCAGGCTCAGCTGCGCGGGCCGAAGGCAGCGGCCATGGCGAGTCACGTGCGGAGGCTGAAACTTTACCCTGAGCCCCAGACTTGGGGGGCGGAGGGTACCGAGCTGGGGGAGGCCCCCTCCCTAAGGCCCGCCCCCGCCCGCCCACCAACCAATCACCAGCCAGGGGCGGACCCACAGCATCACACTCCACCCCACTCTCCTTAGTAGACCCAGGGCTGGGAGAGTCTTAAAGGAGCCGCGCCTAGCAGGAGGCTGGACCGTGGGAATCTGTGAGAATCCCTCCCTCTGCCCCAGAAGGAGAGCTTTAGAGCAAGGAGCTGAAGTTCCACGAGAAGGCTGGGGAAAGGGCTAGGTGGAGAAAGGACTACAGTGTGTGGTATCACACTCCCTTCCCCCCAACACCCCCCCCCCACACACACACTCTTAAACCTGGGAAGATGCAGTGTAATGTGGAAGTGAACAGTGTCTCCAGCCCTAGCTGTCAAGCCCCTGACTCCCATAATTATAATTCTCTTCCAGGGACCATTTGGAGCTGAGAGCTGTGTGACCTTAAGCAAGTCTGTTCCTTTCTCTGAATCTTAATTTTATCATCTGCGAAAAAGGAGTGCCAAAGTAGGTAGACCTCCCTCAAGTACACTCCTCTCTCTCGTCTTCCCCCCAAAACTTCTCTAGCTCCACTGGGTCGTAGGTTGGGGGACCTCTGACCCTCCTCAAGCCCTCAGCAGCCTCCCATCCTGTAGCCTTCCCCTAAAAGGGCAGCGGCTCTTGGATCTTCAAAGAGCTAAGTAGGGGGAGCCCAGGAACACCCCTCCATTCTAGAGAACTCTCTCGGACTCAAGCTGCTCTCTCCTGGCCCAGGCTGGAGAAGCCAGTGAAGCTTGCATTCTCTCTCTCTCTTTTATCCTCACCCAGGACATTTTTTTCAGTGTGCGTGTGTGTGGTGTGTGTGTGTGTGTGTGTGCGCGCGCGCGCGCATTTTAGAGAGAGAGAGAGGAAGGGACAGAGAAAGAAGAAACATGGACTGGTTGTCCTGAAACCCACACCCTGGGAATCGAACCTGCGACCCTTCTGGATGGCGCTCTAACCAACAGATCCACACTGGCCAGGGCAACGCTCGCATTCTTGTTCCAGTGGGGCAGGATCTGAATCCCTCTCCATCTACAAGACCCCAGTCCCCAACACAGCCCCTCCCAGCCTGCGGCTCCAGTTTGAGAGAGTCATGACCCCACCTCTAGCAGTCTGGGGGGCAGGGCAGAAGCGGGATCACTAGGGAACACCTCCCCTTTCCCAGTTAGAGAAGTGGCCACAAGTGCCCCCACAGAACTTCCCACTGGAAGGGGAAGTGTCACACTCCCAAGCCTCCAGCCTGAGAGGACTGGCCGGACTGGCGGAGCTCCCAAACCCACCGGTCCCACGGCCCCCCTGCTTTACGGACGGAGGAACCCGAAGGCCAAGAGCAGACACGAGGTTTTGTCCACTGTCGCTTTGGCTGCACAGCCAGGTCTAGACTTGAGGTATCTGATTGTCTCTCTCCAGCTTTGGCCCCCAGCCTTGGTAAGGTACGACAAGTCGGGTCTGCGGGATGCTCTGCGCTGAGGTCTGGCGCAGGGGAAAGGTGCCCGGACAGCGCCTGGCAGCGCTTCCCCAGGCCGCTTCCCGCCCGCTGGGCCCGGCTGTCTCCCGCTCCTGTCTGGATTTCCGTCCGCCGGTGTGAACCGCCTGCCCAGCCCCTCCCTCCCTGTCCTGTCCAGATCCATCCGCAAACATGCGCTCAGCCGGCAGGAATGCGCCAATGGCTCCCAGATGTGGACGCCAACGCTTAACCCCTTCTCCCCCGAACCCCGCAAAGGCCTTCAACCTGGGCTCAGCCAGCAGCCGGAGGCGTCGCCCTGGTGAGGGACCAGCCTGGGAGGGGATTCAGCGTCAGCCACCCCCAGACCGCACAAGCTGCCCCTGGCCTAGATTCCACCAGTCTTCTTTCCAGCTGAGGCCAGAGGGGAAGGATCATGAACACAAAAATGCAAGTGTGCATAATCGCAGGTACACTGCCTTCCACCGAGGGTGGCCAGCACATACACCTGCCGGCACATGGCATCAGGCATGCTCGTGCACACTGAGAGTCAGGTGTACAAATGCAAACTCAGGACACCCACGTGCACTTTCAGAGTACACATGTGTGCACCCCTACTGCATGCCCAGGGCACCCATGTAGGTACATCCATAAGCACCCAGAACAAGCACATGCAAGACAGGCATTTGTGTACACACAAGGACATGAAGCAGAGGGTAGGGCACACTCCTAAACAGACATAGCAGTAGACCCCTGTGCAGATGAAGGAAGAAATGCATGTACCCACAAACCTGCTGGCCACAGGGAGTCAGACACACGTGCACATAAGACTGGCATCCGCGTGAACAAGCACACAGCCTGCACACCTTCAGTGCACTCCTTCCTGCTCAGGTACCCAGTTCTGCTTCTCCAATACCTAGTCCTCCCCAGGCTTGACTCCAGGAGGCAGGAGAGGTCCCAGGTGGGAGGCCAGGAGTCCAGTCTGCAGCAGCAGCTGCATTCCAGCTGTGCTGGGGCCACGACCAGGCTCCTACCCACCGCCCTCCAGAGACCCTACTGCAGGAGGGGAGACAAGTGCAGGAGGCAGCAGGAGATGAGCGGAGGGGAAAGCCATGGGCCGAGGGGCTCCTCACTCTAGGGAAGACACTCTTGGGGGCCCACCCTTCCCCCCAGCACGCAGAAGAAGGGCTGCAGGAGAAGCCTGAGCCACTTGTTTCCCAAGACAGGGATCCTTCTCGGAAACCTGAGAGCTCTGATAGGTGCAAGGCCAGAGGCAACCCACAGCAGTCAAAGGAGATACAAAATAGCTCTGAGACATCCCAGGAAGGCCCACACTTCTAACAAAACAAGGTTTCCTTCACAGGCTCTGGGGAGCTCCTAGAGAACTGCATGGATGGCCATCTGAACAGAGTCTGCGGAGACCACCTGGATGCAGGTGGGGTGGGCGGTGTCTGCTGGAACTGCACCCCACTTCAGTTGACGCCTCCTCTCTTTGCCAGCCTCCCAGCTCCTCCCCAAAGGAGCTCCTCCCCGGAGCACCCTCCTGGCCCCACCCCATTTGATTCTCCACTCCAGAAGGTGTTCTGTGGTAGGGCTCCCGGTTCCATTGTACAGATGAGGAACCTGAAGCTCGAAAAAGAAATTGTCTTGCCCAAGGTCATACCGCTCGTCGATGGCAGAGCTAAGATTCAAACCCATGGTCCCCTCCTTAACTCACCCCTGCCCCCACTCCAAATCAAATCTATTCCCATGCAGCAACCTGTCACCTCTTCCTTCACCCCTGCAACAGAGCACATGGAAGAAACACCGTCCTTGCCTGGCTCTGCAGGTCTATGTCTGGGGCCAGGGCATGCCAGAGAAAGATCAGAGAAGGCACCGAGACGACACACAGGGCCTCTCCAGCCCCACCCCAAACACGGTGCCCACCTGCCCAGCAGGCACAGCCGGGTGACTCAGCTGCATCCGGGGGAGATGCCAGGGCAGTGACTCACCTACCGAGAAGAGCTGAGCCTGGCACTTTGCCAGCCCCAGGACAGAAGTGACTTAGTCACCCAGACTGTGATGCCCAGCAGGCATAGCCCAGGGATTGAGGACAGGGACAGGCTGTGTCCTTCATGGTTACATGCGCCCCCTGGTGAAGAACAGGCATCCTGGGGCCACTCACGGCCATGGGCGCCCCTGCCCCTCACCGTGCCCACCCCCACCACACCAGGCCCTGCTCCAGTGCAGACAAGTTCTGTGAGACCCCTGGGCTGCTCTGACCACCCCCTGCCCATCATCACTGCCCACTCTCCCACCAGCCCTACCGCCTCCTGCCACCCAAGTTGTACCCGGGCTATGAGTCTCCTTTAACATGTCCTGGCAGCACCTCCTGCCCCCACAGCCCCCCTCACCCCCCCCAACCCCCTACATACACACACGCACTCATACACGCTTCTGCCAGCAGCTGCTGAAGTTGTTGAGCAGGAGGGGAATCAGGAGGGTGGGGTGCAGGGATTGAGTTACCAGAGGCTGATGGGGTGGGCTGTCACCCAATCCCTTCCCCAGCTAGTCCTCCTCTCTGGGCACAGTCTCCCTCACCCACCTGCTCCCCTCCCATCTCTGGCTGGCAGCCTCCTGCCCTTTAAGCCCCTCCGCCCTCACTCCACCCAAGCTAGAAAAGAAACGTTCAGGAGTATTTGTCATGCTAAGACCAGCCCAGTGTATGCCAGAGAGAGATCCAGACGGAGACAGAGACAGACTGAGAGAATCATCCCTGCGCTCAGCGCTCTGGCGGCAACCACCACGAGGTGTGTATATCTCTGCGCATGTGCAGCCAGAAGGGGCCAGAGTAACTCCCCAAGTCCCAGGAGAATAGCTGGGGCCCAAGGGGCGTCGACAGGCTGAACCACCTCGATGCATTTGCACTATTGATTTCTCACACACTGCAGCAGGCCCAATGGGGGGGGAGCATGATAAATCAGCCCCCCAGGGACAGAAACAGTGTGGAAAGAGGGGGAAGGGCTCCTTCACCACCATTTGTGGCCCACAGAGAGGGGCTTGGGGGGGGCAGGGGGGGCCGAGGAGGAAGGAGAGACGTTGAGTGGCAGAGGCAGGGCGGGGAAATGGGTGTTGTATTAAAGCCCATCCGGAACACTTCCTGCCAGCTGGATCCGAAGCTAATTCGAAGAAGAAAGGTGGGGGCCAAAGTGCCAAATTTGGCTACACAAGCAGAGCCCTGAACAACTCCAGGGGGCGCCACTGACATCAGTCTATGGAATGGCTCCTCCTGCAGCTGCGCAACACGGCGGCCCCGGGAATGGGGTTGAGGCAGGAGACTGAATTCTGAGGGACCACAACTCTCTACTGTCCTTGCCACCACATGCCCCCGCCCCCCCCGCACCTCAGCCAGCTGCCCTGCCGCTGGGCCCCTGAGGAGTTCTCGCTTCCAACTGGGGATCCCAAGCCTGTGATAACCTCCCTGCTCCTCAGCCTGCTCGCTTCCTTTGTTGATGGGATTGGCAAACCACCACCAAGACCCAGGCATGGCAGGATGAGGGCTCCCAAAGGGGACCAGAGAGCCTGCAAACCCACACCCAAGATCCTAGTCCTCAGTCTGTCCCCATCCCATCCCACCACTGGAGGCACATGCCTGGCCCTCTCTGGGTCTCTAAAATGGAGTCAGACAGGACAGGACGCTCCTTCCCTAAATCGTCTCCAAGCCCCATCGCTCACCAGCCTGTGCGCGTGTTGGAACCTGCCCAGCACCTTGTTCACACCAGTGGCCACAGGCCACCTAAACAAACCCCAACCCTGACCTCCTTCCAGCCTGGACGCAGACTCCCCACATGGTGGAGACTCACAGACAAACCAAGCTGGGGTTCACCAGAGACCTTGCACAAACAAGCAGAGAGGGGGACAGACCAGGGTCCTCCTCCCTGCGGTGAGGAAGTTAGGCACAAACAGGTGTGGTGAGGGACCGTGACGACAGAAAAACAGTGTGAGAGGCCTGGGCAGCCAATGACTAGTTGAGTGTCCTAGGATAAGTCACAGCCCCTTGCTAGGCCTCAGTCTCCCCCTCTGTAAGGGGACTGTCTAGATGGCTAAAGATTCTTCTCTTTCAAAGTCCAGTTCTTGTTGGACAGAGACAGACAGCCCTTAGGGGCCCCCAGGACTCCTTTGCCCACCCTAGCCCACTCACCTGGGCCAGGACCCTTTCCACAAGGTCCCACACCTGCCCGACGGGCCTCCCTGCTCTATCTGCTGCCCCTCTGGCCCTTCCTTAGGCCTCAGCCTGCCTCCTTACCCTCACCTTGGCCAGACCCTCTGCCTTCCCCGTGCTTTTCTGCACGTCCCTCCTGCCAGGGGACAGACCTACTAAAAATAGTCCCTGCAGCCTTTCTCGCCCACAGCTGCCCAAAGAGCAGGAAACGAGGGGGGCAGAGAGGCCCCTGTCCTGCTCTCCCCCACACACCCCCAGCTCGGAGCCATGTCCAGTACTCCAGCCCAGGACTCGTGCCCACTTGGCCATCTCAGGGGCATCCCACACCCCTTCCCTAGGGGGAGGCCTGCCCATAAGTGCCTACAATCACAGAGCTGTCCCCGCCCCGCGAGAGGAAGAGAGAGGAGGCAAGCGGTCTACAGGGAAACCTTCCCAATTTCTGACAAATCAGTGCCAACCACAATGTGGGCACCAAGAGGGCAGGGTCTGGCTCTGCTGCCTGGTCTTTTGAGGGCAGAGGGAATTGGCATGGGGAAGTTTGTCCTGGTTGCCTTCATCCTGGCTGAGCAGGAGGGAAGACAAAATAGTGCCCCAGCCTCA
This sequence comes from Macrotus californicus, assembly GCA_007922815.1. Classification (NCBI taxonomy): domain Eukaryota; kingdom Metazoa; phylum Chordata; class Mammalia; order Chiroptera; family Phyllostomidae; genus Macrotus; species Macrotus californicus. Next base: position 270,911 of record VMDR010000279.1, on the reverse strand, counting down.
ATTATTCTAATCCCCTGCCCCCCACAAAATGTGTGGGTACAGATATAGGGGATTCAACAGCCACCCCCAGATACCATGGGAAATGAGCTAAAAAGGGTAGAAGATCTTGGCTACCCGCATGGGAAGAGGGAAGCCTGGAGGCTTGAAAAGGCCCTTGCAGCCGCCAAGCTAAGTCAGAGACTGGGAGGGAGGGGTCAATTCTCCAGGGCCAGGGGCAACAGTGCCCCCACCCCTGTCCCACCTGAGATTCCTGATACCTCCCCGCCCTGGGAGATGGCCCTTCCCACACGCAAGGAAGCAAACCAGCTTAGCGACTCTCTGGTGGCCTGCAGGGCAGCCCTGTACCACGAGGCAGGCAGGAAACCCAGGAGTCCTGGCGCCCAGCCCAGAGAGCGAGATATCTCCAAGAGGCGGACAGTCCAGAGTGAGCCACACTCATGACGCCCCCAGCAGCTCCCAGATGTGACCCATGAGGAGGAACTGGCCCAAGGGGCTGGATGGGAGAGTGAACACATTTCTGAACAAGAGAGAAGAAAGTGGGGTCATGGGGAAGGGAAAGGGAGGGGCCAGCCTGGCTGTCACCTGCTGCCCTCCCTTTCCTGTCAGAGTCAGAGACACCGACACTCAGGCCACCAAATACCAAAGAGGTGTGTTTCTTCCACCCCTAAGAGACCCCCGGGCTCTCCTTCTAGATCCCAGCCCCTTCGTTCCTGAGCTTCCCCTGGTCCCCCTTCCCCAGACCCAAGCCAAGCCAGGAGTCAGCAGGCACAAGGTGGTGCCTGGGAGGCCCGGGCAGTGCCAGGGGCAGCCCTCACACCATCCTCCCACTGGCTTCCCTCCCGCCTGCTCCCAGCCGCCGCACATATCTCCGCTGTCGAATCTGATTAGGTCTCCTGCCCAGTGAGCCGGACAAGGAGGCCACTGGGCAGGGGAGAGACAGGGACAAGGACGCAGAGCAGGAATGGCAGAAGAACGGTAGAGACAGGACTTAGGGGAGAAGGTGTGGAGCCCGAGGAAGAAAAGTCTGGTGGAGAATCTGTCCTTTCTGACCACAGGCTCTCTGGCGACAGCTACCACATGTATTAGCGGGATTCTGCAGCCCCTGGAGTAACAGCCCTGCCTGGTTCCTCCATCCCGCAGATGGGCAAGGATGGGGGAAGGACGCTGAAGGCAGAAAGACTGACCTAGATTCAGGGAGAGAATCCCATCCTAGAACTCTCCCCCAGCCATAACTACCATTTGCACTGAGCCTTATGATAAATTGTCTTATGGGGTCTTGGCCCGATACCCTATCAGGCAAGTGGGCTTGTTACTGATAGCCAATTTTGCAAATGGAGAAACTGTATCCATGCACACAGTGAAATGGCCAGGCTGAGTCTCGGATTCAGGCCTCTGATTCTCAGTTCACTGCTCACACTCAGAGTCTCTACTTTTCTTTCTGAGTCAAGAGCAGAACTAAGTCTGTATCCACCCTTTCCTCCAAAACCAGCCCTTAGGGAACTCAGGGAGCTATGGAAGAATGTAGAGCGCATCCCACACCTGGATATATGGAGGATGTGCCACTCACCCCCAGCACCCAGAGGGGTTCCCTCGAAGTGTGACCAGTCTCTCCCATCACTCCCCTCCCCAGGCTCCTACGCCCAGAAGCAAGGTACATACACACACGGTTCCTCAGACAAGTCACACCCCCTGCTGAACGAGATGCCCTAGACCTTCAGAGGGCAGAGTCCATACTGGAGGGAAGAACAAGCCACTGTCATCAGTAGGTGCCACACAGCCCCTCTTGTAGAGAGCCTGCAGGAGGGAAGAAGCTTCAGGGGTAACACCAGGAGCCCGAGGCTCTGAAAGCTGAGTAGCCCAAGGAGCTGGCAAGGCTGGGTGGCCTCCCTGATCTGGTCCACACCCCCTTCCCCAGCCATCTGGGCTGAGCCTGTTCTGGCCTGGGCCATACACTGGGGTCTCTCTCCTTCAGTGCACTCAGCCACCTCTAGCCAAAGCTTATAGATCTTACAACCAAACCACATGGTACACACACACACACACACACACACACACACACACACACACACACACACACACACACGGGGTTGGGGGAATCTTTGCACTAGGTCTTGGCAGGGATGGGGCTCTAAGCTGAAAGAACTTTCGTTGGAGGAAAGGTCACCCCCCCACACACACACAACCTCTACTCCGCTCCAGCTGAGACTCCAGCCACCCAAATGTGAGGTGTGCCTGGAAGGAGACGTTACTTCTCCAAGGTGAGTAGAGAGCGGGGCAAAGTCCTGAGTGCCTGGGGCTGGGAGGCACGGGGGAAGCAAGACAGAAATCCCAGAGGGAGGCTCCTGTCCCGCTCCGGTTACCTCCGCTATCACCCGGGCACCGCCAAGTCTCCTGTCGAGGTGAGGTGGGGGAAGGGGTGTTGGGCAATACTGCAAAGGAGGGTGCAAAGGCGTGGGGCCTGGGCAGTCCTTCCCCTCAATTTCCATTCTCAGAGAGCGGACTGCTTCGGGGAAGTGCAGGAAGGGCTCTGGAGGGGCTCTGAGGTTCAGACTCCCCACTGTTCCCAGGCTCCCACCTCGCAGGACTACAGTGAGCAGTGGGGGAGGAGGGATGGGGAAAGCCTGAACAGGCAGGAGGGAACCGCCAGATCAGAAGAGGAGAGGCCGGGAGGAAGGCGACCAAGGGAAAATTGGGAAGGGGTGCGCGTGGTCCTACCTGCTCAGGTGTGTGCTGGCAGGGGGGCAACGGGGTTCCCAGGAGAACCGGGGAAGCCCTCTTAGCTCGATTCAGGATTCCCCCTGCTTCTGGGTTAGACTGCTGCAAGAGGCACGGGCTTCCGCTGGGTCCTAAAGCCCACTCTGCAGCCTTTGGTTCTCCCGCCCTCTTCCACCAGCGGGGACTGGGTCAACGGGTGCAGCGCTGAGGACTAACGGGGAGGGAGGAACTCACTGGAGGAAAGACGGGGGTCTGAGTCATGGGCTGGGGCCAAGAAAAGTCCCGTCTCAAACACACAGCACATGGATGACTTCAGCTGAGGATGAGACAGGAGAAAATAGAGATGTCTTCCTGCCTACTCTGAGAAAACGAATTTGGGCTTTGGTGCTGAAGATGAGTTTAAGATCAGTTTCCTTACCCCTCCCGCTAAGCGGCTTAGTTATTGAGAATTTGGAGGAGGGACGTTCATTCTGGACGGGCCCTCCCTTCTATCCCCCTCCAGAGATACAGCATCCCTCCCCCCTATTCCTAAATGCCTCAGAGGCCACCCCAAGGTGGGGGACTGGTTTCCAGCAAGTAAAAAGGACAGTATGACTTGATGGCAGTTGGAAACTGGTGGAGTTTTACATTCATAGACTGAGGGGTACCTGGGAGTGTGTTGAGCTGTGCAGACAGACGCATACTGGTGAGAGTGTGGGCAGATGGGGCCCAAGGACTTGAGCTATGTCCACCACCAGGAAGGACGATTAGCAGTAGAACAAGATGCAGCTCCTAGGAGTCAACTAGTGCCCCTCCCCTGTCCTTAATAGGATCCTGAAACTTTTCCAGAATGAATACGTTAGAGAAATTATTTCCCCAGGTACCATTTGGGATAAATATAGGGGGCAGAAGGGCCTCTTAACGCAATTACATCAATTTCAAGGTTAGGGACCCAGCTTAGGATAGCTGATCTTCTCAGTAGCTCAGAAGGGAGGACCAGGTTTGGTGGGCCAGGCAGACCAGGGAGAGGCGGCTGGGGAGTCTTTGGAGGGCTGGATTAAGAGCATTTTGCAAGGAGAGTTGCACACAGCCCCAGCAGCAGAGTTGGGGAAATGTCATGGGGTGAAGGGCCAGGGAAAGTCAGAGACAGAAATGAGGGAAGGGGGAAAGCACGGCTTCTTCCTAGAAGGGGAGAGGGCAGCAGCAGTGCCTCTGCCTCTTTCTGTGTCTTGCAGGAAGAACTGGGGAAAGGAGCTAGACAGTCAGGATGGGGGGCCCCAGGGTGGAGCCCGTGGTCGGGTGAGCTCAGGTCAGGCCCTTCACCCTGATGTGCCTCAGTTCTCCCCCAGCTGTTAAACAGGGCTCTCGGTTCTTCCCAGGGAGTTAATGAGTGTTTACAAAAGAGCCTGGAGATCCTCAGATCTCAGCTGGGCCACCACTACAGTTATAAAGCTCAATAAGGGCTGAGTGTTATTTGGGAAGGGGAGGAGTGGGGAAGAGGGAAACAGACTACTCTCTTACAAGCTAAGGAGAAAACCAAGCTCAGAGAGCACAAGCCTCAGCTGCCACAGGATATCCTTGTGCCCAGGGATGGAGGTCATGCACCCCGTACCTCTACCCGCCACCAAAGCCTGGCCTCCAGCTAACTGCAGGCACAACCCAGACTGGCAGCTGGTCTTCATTAGCGCCAGCTTTTCTCACCCCACACTGTGAGCCCACAGCTTCTACAGGCTCAGGCTGGAGGGGGCTGCCCTAGCCCGACCTTGCAGCTGACTCGGGGCTGGGGGACACCACACCAAAGGCCACGTTACCAGCTGAAAATAAAGTTGAAGCAAGACTCCCTTTTCCCACCGGGAGCAAGCAGAGAGAAAAGAAAGGAGTGTGGGGGTGAGAGGGTGGAGGTGGGGGAATTTAGGGCAAACAGCAGGCAGTGAAGTCAGCTGGATGGAGGCCCAGAAACCCCCACACCCTGGGGCCAAGTCTTACTCTAGCTTTGCTCTCAGCTCCAGTCTTGGCTAGGCCCCAAACTCGGGAAGGCCCTGGCTGCCCCTTTCTGCCTCCCCACCCCCACCCTTATTAAATACACATTTTATCTCTCAGCATCTTCATTATCTTAACTGAAGGAGACAAGCAGTGGATGGCGGCAGCAGAGCATCAGGAGAGGGGGGCGGGTGCGGGGAGCAGGCGCACCCTTGTTGTAAAGTGCTGATCTGGCGCTTTCAGGCAGTGTGGGAAAAAGAGGTGGGATCAGAGGGAGCTAGGCTGATTCAGAACTCAATTAGAGCCTCTTAAAAAAGGAGCTAGGTCTCTCCTTTTGCCAGTCTTCAGACAGCCTTCTTTACCCAGGCCCCTTGCACCCAATTAGTTTCTACTGCCAGTGCCTTGGGGCTGGGGTTGACAATCAAGGTGGGACCAGAGGGCACAGCCTTCTCCCCCCACGAAGCAGAGCGCGCCTTTTCTGAGAAGAGGGAGACCTGCCGCTACGTGTAGCTTAAAAAAAGAGAATGTCTTAGAGGACACCTTCTCAGGAAGAACCTAAGGTTACAACTTTCCCCAAAAGCTAAAAAGTGGGGATATCCAAGGTGGGCTCTTCCTTAACCCCTTGCCAGCTGGAGGCAGAGCTGCTGGCCAAGCTCTAGGAACACAAGGTAACCACCAGACAGGCACCCCTCCTCCCAGCCTGTCCGGCCGACTCTCTCTCCTTAGCCAAGGCCTCCTAGGGTCAACATGGAAGTTGCCTCAAGCAAAACACCACTACATCAGAGGGAGCGATTGGAACGCATCTGTGAGGCCAATAAACCTTCACCAGTGTGCCGAGACTATCTTGTAAGATGAAGCACCCTTCTTTTCCCTGGGGGGCCTGCTCCACCTCTGGGCAAAAGCACCAGCAACGTTTAGGAAAGGCAGCATCTTACCTGATTTATTTATCTGTCCACTCAACGTCTACTGAATACCTACCAGGTACCAGGCACTAAGTGCCGGGGACAAATGTAAATAAAATCTCAAGCTTGCTCTCTTGTGGTCTCCCGGAGTGGTCAAGGCGACACCTCTCTATAGATATTTTTAAAAGAATGTCCAAGTCTGTCTCATTCCTACTTCCAAGTTCTTACTGGTGTATCTTAAAAGGACGTTTAATAAAGGCAGGGAGCAACAGTGGGTGGTGGGGGAGAGGAGAGCTCTGCCAACTTTTCTGATCTCTGGGCAGCTTGGACTTCACACACGCTCGCCAGTTATCTAGCCACAAGCTAGTCTTCGAGCCAGAAATATCAGTGGCAGCTCTGGGGGTGAAACTCGCACCGATTTTATTGTGTCTGTGCTCCTTCCATGGCAATAACCCAACAACACTCTATGGAAGCTTAATCTGCTTCTGGGAAGAAACATAAATCAGTAGACCAGGGTGTAGACACACCCCCCACCACCTTCAGGAGGAAGAATGTAGGTCAGCATCTTTGCCATTGCGCTATGTGAAGCAGTCTCTGATCCTGGCAAAAACCGGTGACCACAAGCCCGTCCCATCCCAACACAAATCCCACTCCTTCCCATAGCTCGCAGCCTCAGCGAGAGGAGCCAGCCAGAAGAGGACTCGCCTCCTCCTCTCAATCTGCTGCCTGGCGGTCTGAACCGCACTTACGACTTCACTGACAAGCACGCATCAGCTCTCGCTCCCACCAGGGCAGCGGAAGCCAAGCAGGGACTCTCAGTCGGCTTCACGCATCATTGACAGCACCAACCCTGTTCCAACTGCTGAAGTCTTAAGAGCAGCAATGACCTAGAAATTGACAGTGGAGGGGGAGAACCTAAGGAAAAGAAACTACCAAACCAGTACACAGAAAACCCTCTTTCCAAATACCAGGGGAAAGGGAGAGGAGGCAGAGGGGAAAGAAATTTGGCCCCTTTGAGTCTGCAAATGCAATCCTGGCGTGGGGCCATGGAGGATACATAGCGGCCCCACTGCGAGTCAAGCCATGTTCCTGACTCAAGCCCTGCAGTTGAGAGGAAGGCGCCAAGCCTCAAATGCAACGAGGTGGGGAGGCTGCTCCTTTTTGGGCAGGATCCTACTGTGGACACAGAACAGACAGCAGCTGCCCACAGTGTGGAAACAAACTGTAAAGCAGTCACGTCTCTTAAGGCTGCAGCATCCAATAAAATGTAATTTAAATCAAGCCTCGCATCTGTTCTCAATCCCATTCAGTCTCTGCTTTCCATCAGGCTTCGGACAATCTTTGCAATTATGCTGGTTAACCCTTACAGCCCCAGACACTTCCCGGGCTTCTACGGATAGAACTGTGCTCCCCGCTCGCAAATTACCACCAGACCGAAGGACTCCTCCGCCAAAGGAGCGCGAAGACAATATTCAGACTCCCGTCTGTAGACTATGCTCCGCGACACACCCGTGGGTAGTGTTCATTTCAGAGCGCTCTCTCTGCGTGCCCTTCTTCTATCCCATACCACCTGCTGTAGCCCAGATCACATTGCAAGGATACAGTGGGCAGCGTGAATGAAACACTGGCCAACAGATCATTTGTACGCGTATCAAGTTCCCCAACTCAAGTCCATGTCAGAAGGGCAGGAGGCGGCAGAGGAGCTCGGAGAGCAGACTTGGTCACTGGTGCTCAGACCATTCATATCACATATGGTTTGCATTCCAAGAATTTGCTTGAGTTACAAAAGTACAGCAATCTCCCAAATGAATCAAACTGAAGTTTCCCCCTTCCCGCAAAACTGCCCCTGCACTTCCAAGGCAGTCGGTGTTGTAATAGCGCCCTCTGGTGTCCCCACCACAAATCACCATTTTTATGCTACTAGCAACCAAACCCAGAAAAGGGGAGACTTGAGGAACCACATGAATCAATTTATCTAACAAGACCAGAAAAATAGAAGATTAGGTAAAACAGCCAACCCCAAACTAAGACACCTTGAGACAAGCAGCTTCATGTGAGGGCAGCAAGGCTGTGGGAGGGAGGAATTTTCACATCGCCTTCTGGAAATCGGAGCTCTCTGGAAATGTGATTGCTCAAAAAGACCAAGAATGCAACTTGAGAATAAATATATTCACAGTCTGCAGCGTCACATTCTCCTTACTACCCCCGCACCCCTAGGAGTGCCTAAGAAACTCAATGAGTCTCTAAAACATCAGTGTGGAAGCATCTGCAACGCGAACACAGGATACTCCAAAAAGAGAGAAATCCCGTGACCACAAAGTGTCCTCCAAATCTCCATGCAGACCTGCTTCCTTTCCTGGACCGCCCTTTTTCATTCTCCTGATTCCAGTCCCAGCAGTCCTCCAAATGCAGCAGTGTGCGTGGAAACAGAGAGGCACACCGACGCACATTCCACGGTGCTAAGCGTGTCCTTGCCAGCATATTCCGGTAGTAAGTATAACTTAAAAGGGTCTACTTGGTCATTTTTAATGCATAATAAGACCCAAAGATGTTTTATTCTGTGCAAATATTCGTGAATCTATAGATTAAAATGGATCGTTTTCAAGTAAAAGTAAGTAGGATTATGTTTTCAGATCTGAATACATAAAGTACTAAAATGAAGACTTTATAGCTCTTTAAAGTACCAACTGGATACTTTGAGGTCGGGTATCAGTACAGAATAAAAGAATTTAAGGCAATCCAGTAGCCAAGATATTGCCAACTAAAGTTTTGTCTTTCAGAGCATACTCGATTTCCTTCTCTTCAATCTTCAAAGACACCTGGGAAGAAGAGAAAAGGGCATTTCACAGTGGAGAGCTCAGCTAAGCAAAGTCTTTATCACATGAAAGGTCTACACGGTGAGTTCTCACAAGGCAAGCTAAACACTGCTTCCTCAATGGCCTGCCAGAAAAGCCCCATTCATGCCGCGGCCCCATCCTCACAGACCCTAAACTCTGCCTCACACACAGCAAATTTTATCCAATGGAGGTCATTTTAAATTCTTTACTTTAACCAAAAATAAGCTCTCCAGCTCTGACTGGTGTGGCTCAGTGGATTGAGTGTCGCCAGCCTGCAAACTGAAAGGCCGCCGGTTCAAGTCCCAGTCAGGGCCCATGCCTGGGTTGCGGGCTGGCTCCCCAGCTGGGGATGTGTGAGAGGCAACTGATCGATATCTCTCTTGCACATGGATGTTTCTCTTCCTCTTCCTCCCTCCCTCCCCCTCTTTAAAAAGAAATAAAATCGTAAATAAAAAATAAAATAAAATAAGCTCTCCAAAACAGGATAGTTAAAAAGCAGTTGGTCTGTACCTTTGTGAAGCGGGTTTCCTTGTTTTTCTTTAATTCTAAAATGCACCTGGCTTCCAAGAGCTCTGAAAGTGACAAACACTCTGACTGGTCCACAGCTGCCACCTGCTGTTTGCGACAGACGCTACTATAGGCTTCGTACAACTGGGAGGAAACGAGAGAAACAAATGTTGCTCCTAAGTCATAGCTCTGGCGACCTTATAATCTTTTAAAAAATGTGAGTCCGCATTTGCAAAAACTCTCCCTCTTTTCTTTCTCTTTTTTTAAAAAGATTTTATTACTTTATTGTTGTTTAGTTACAGTTGTCTGCATTTTCTCCCCGCTCTCCCTCTTTTCAATAAAATTCTTGAACAGGCATTCTGTAGATATTGCCAAAAACCTACACTGCAATGCAAGAAAGGGGCTTTAAACATTTCATTAAGGCAGAAGTGGGAGAGGATTAATGGCAAATTCTCAACTGCAACCCAAAGGAAATAAAGTCAGCTGCCTTTTATATGGTATTAGTATTTATTCTTACCATGAAAATCCATTTTTAATTCATATCAGCTGGAACATAATACGCCTTTTGGAAAACATCTGTACCTTTGGCTGGTGTGGCTCACTGGATTGAGCACCAGCCTGCAGACCAAAGGGTTGCTGGTTCAGTTCCCCATCAGGGCACATGCCTGGGTTGCAGGCCAGGTCCCCAGTTGGGAGCGTGCGAGAGACAACCAATCAATGTTTCTACCCCACGTTGATGTTTCTCTCCCTTTCTCCCTCCTCTCTTAAAAAAAAAACAAACAACAAAACCTGCTCTGCCAAGCAGATTCCCATCTCTACCCCAGCTACCCCAGCTCCATCTGCTGACATGCCCAACTAACCTTCCCCAGAAACACCTCTTTGCTTTTCAACTGCCGGGTCAGGAGCAGCAAAGAGCAGACCAAGATCTTCTGCTGAAGAGGGAAGGAATCTTGTGCTCCCTCCTGGATCAAAGCCATTCTGTTTCCATCAACTTCTGAAATGACTTGGGATATGTGACTAAGACTGACCCGCTTCGGAACCAGTGACTCAGAGGATGATTTACCTGTAAAATAAATAAATCAGGCTTAATCAGATTCTTAAAAATTGTGCGTACTGGAACAGATGATACTATGTTTTAGCTGAAGAAAATTCAAGTGCAGTCACGCAGCGGCAAAGCAGAGGTTCCAACTCTGCAACTAGAAAGGAAGGAAAGGCAGACAGTGCTATTCCCAGGAAGAGGCCAAGGTAATGTGGGATGACTTGGAAAGGAGGGCTATCCTTTTCCTGGGCAGAATGGTGAGCCATTTCTCCCTGTAGAACACAATTTCAGAGACAAAAATCCACGTCACGAAAGAATAAGGACCAGAGAACTACTATATTCTGCCTTGAAAGTGCCTAATATCAAAGGTGAAGAAGAACAGAACCTTGACACGACAACAGCTATGCCCAGTGAGAAAGGAAGAAAAGAGTTGGAAAACCATCTAGTATGTTGAATCAAATGCGTGGCTAAACGTGAATAGTACAGCCAATTCTACGCAAGTCCTCGAGACAGCCTCTGAAGATGACCTTTGAGGTTTGGGTCACTTGCCCACATTGATCTCCAGCAGAGCAACACTTGAGAAAACGTCACTGGATATCTTAGTAGATAGCTCCATCTCCGAGGCCAGAGGCTGGGAAACAGCCAACAAGCTGCATAAGACTATGGCCTCATTGTCTGGATACAGGCGCATTGTGAGAGAGGAGGGACTCGCTCTGTAACAACCTTTGCCTAAAGTTACTTCCTGAGCTCACGTGCGGTTGCCCCACAATCACCTGCTTCTATTTTATTACAGCAAACGGGATGCTGCAGAGGACTAACAGCGGTGGAGAAACTGGAGATCACTGATCGAGTAGCAGAATCTTAAGGTTGAAGGGAACTCAGAGGCCTATTCTTGCTCCCTCCCCCATGGCTGAGTCCCCTCTGAAACAATCCCAACAAGGGGCCATCTATCCGACTTTCGTTTGAGTATCTTCAGTGCTGGGAACCTGCGATGTGCCAAAGCCCAGTTAGTGCTACTTATTAGAAAGTGTCTTCTGATACAAGGCGGGGCAAAGTAGGCTTACAGTTTATTCTCGTATTATTATTTATTTTTTAAAAGGTTTTATTTATTTACTTTTAGAGAGAGGGGAAGGGAGGGAGATAGAGAGGGAGAGAAACATCAGTGTGTGGTTGCCTCTCCCGTGACCCCTACCGGGGACCTGGCCCACGACCCAGGCATGTGCCCCGACTGAAAATTGAACCAGTGACCCTTTGGTTCACAGGCCTGCACTCATTCCACTGAGCTACACCAGCAGGGGCTATTCTTGTATTATTATTTATTATGATATTATTCTCTATACAAACAACTGTAAAGCTACTTTTACACTCTGTATATAGTTTGAGTCAATCTCCCTATAGATTTCTAGAGCCATGAAAAGCTAATCACAGCTCTGGCCAGCATGGCTCAGTTGGTTGGGTGTCATCCTGAAAACTGAAAGGTCAAGGGTTCGATTCCCGGTCAGGGAACATGCTTGAGTTGCAGGTTCGGTCCCACATGCAAGAGTCTACCGATCGATGTTTCTCTCTCCTTCTCTTTCTTCCCTCCCTTCCCCTCTCTAGAATCAAAAAAGAAAAAGAAAAAAAGCTAATCACATATACCAGAGGTCAAAAGACAGGAATACATTAATCTAATAATTTATACCAGGAACTTATGACCTCTTTTAGCTACGTGTGTGCTGGTGGTGCTCACGGGGTCACCGACACAGCCATAATAAATGTTATTTGGTAGTGGCGGAGAAAAGGAATAATCTGAAAAGCTGAGCAGAAACCAATATCCAGCCTACGCACCAGCATATATTACCTACCTACCATCATCCTAAGCACTAAGTTTGGCTACTTCTGCAGTATTTTTATTAATTTTCTCTTAACAAGGTAATGAAAAATAGAAAGTGTTCTCTGTGGAACTACAGTGCTAGAAACAATTTTAATAATTTTCAACCAGTGCAGGAACAATCAAATCAGACTGTCCTGTTGCTAGAGATTAACACTGGACATTCGACACCGAGGAGATACGTAGTTCACAGCCGTTTCACACCTGCCACAGCTACGAGAACAGGGAGAGGAAAATGAATTTTTCCTCTTTGTGACAGCCTGCATTTACCGCAGCCACATCACCTCTGTGTCTCCTCCTCCTCGACTGGTTTAAAGGCCTGAGATATTCCAAGCGGAACTCAGCTCTTCCACGGCCTGTCATTGGCCAGGCTGTGCTTTCACCCGTATTGAGAACTAAACTGCACACAACCTAAGCACCCACAGACAAGCCGATCAGACCCTATTGTTCAGTTTTCACTCCTAGAGCTTGGAAAGGAAACGCACTCTGTCCCCACCATTTCTGTAACGCCTGGGGGAACGCACTTCCAGTAACGCACGGACTACAGTCCTGGCAGGCAAGACCGCAGACACACACACAAAAATGGATTTCACTCTGTTCATTACACCTTTCTAGCTCTTTTCTCAGAAGAGTTAAGCTTCCATCACAAAGGAAGACGGGAAGGAGATAAACTACTTACATTCAGACAGTGGTTTGAGGATAGTCTGGCTTTTGACATCCGACTCTACAATTTCAATAGCTCTCCTGTGAAAAATATTTCTAAAATTAGTTTAGGCTGAGCCAAACCAAACACCACACCAAACTTGAAAACAGACATATTAACCAAAAAACAACATGTTTTATAATTTCACAGCCCCCAAATAAAGCTAGGCTATGGCTCAGCTAAAGGAGACTTAGTGGCCTCAGGTTAAGCCCCAGAGCTGGGAACCTGAGCGCTGCGGCCCGGCCAGGTTTCCTCCTGCAGGCGCCCGGCGGGTCATCACACACGGAGCGAACGATGACCGTCTGGATGAGGGGAAACGTCTTGGGTAGGCAAGAGAACACGGAGTGTGGGCAACTGACAAAAGACAGCCACACCAGACCTGGAAGGGGAGTCCTGGGGAACAGATACATGGCCCACGCGCGGGCCACGCCACGCCAGCCTACACAACTACTGCTTACAGCTGCAGTCTTGACCCAAGGAGCTCGCTGACTTGGGGAAACTCTCACATCCGGGATAGTGCCATCTAGCAACAGGAAGGACTTACTCCCCCACTGCTCCCTCCAAACCACTTTGCCCACAGGAAGCCATAAGCCAGTCCTGGACCTACTGCATGGCGGTAGGGGGAGGGAGGACCAGCGGGCCAGCGCAGCAAGTAGCATTTTAATGGGCCCAGTGTCCCTACTGGGAAGGAAGAAATTTCATCAGTCAGCACAGAGGCTTTCCCCAGCAGGAGGGACAAGGGCACGGGAAGGGAGAGAGGTCTGGAGCACAACTGTGGGGACCACCAACCGAAGGAAAGGGTGCTCACAAAAGGCGAAGGGAGGAAAAAAATGTCTAAAGGCAAAGATGGTTCAGGTCCATAAATAAACCTGCTTGAGATCAGCTAATGGAAAAGTAAACTGGAGTCTTTTTTAATACAAATGTAATTAACCAATCTATAATCACCACAGGGAGTGCCAGCAACATCTCATTTGTTCCTCCCTCTGTAGGTAATGGACTGATAATGTTTCAGACATTAACACGGTAGAAAGGCACAACTCCCCACTGAGAAACAAGTCCTCTTTCCTGAGCATAAAAAGTGGCAGAATGGAGCCTCTTAAGCCACATTCAGTTGAGTTACATGAGACAATTAAAGAGCATTTCTTTTTTTAATAAAAGCAGCCCACAGGGCCATAACTCACCTGCAAACATCTAGTGCTTTGCGAACGTCTCCCGAAAGAGCAGAGACTTTTCGGGCGCAGAACTGAATTGCGGCACTGTCCAGAATCTGATCCCTACATACCTTTGGACGAGACATAGAAGGTGACGGTCTGAACTGTAAGATTCTCCCCCTTTTTTAATTTCAATTCCCGGCATAAATATTTTCACACTTAAGTCTAAACTTGACTGGCCACCCATCAGGGTCTAAGAGATGCCTTTTCTGCTCATAAGTAAATGGAGATTACACACTTAAGCATTTTGTAGGAATGTAGTAGACATTCAAATATGGGGGGTGGGGAGTGAAGCAAATTAACAAATCTAAATTAAAACCTATTTAGTCATTTTCAAAAGAGAAAGGTTTTTCATAGGCCCTATTTTGAAAGGCCTGATTAAAGAAGCATTTGAGTGATTCCTCTCTCATTTTTATTTCCACACTGAGGCACCCAATAAATGAAGCTGTGGGGTAAAAATTCTTTTTTTTTTTTTTAAATATTTTATTTATTTTTCTTTTAGAGAGAGGAGAAAGGAGGGAGAAAGAGAGGGAGAGAAACATCAATGTATGGTTGCCTCTCCTGTATCCCCAACTGGGGACCTGGCCCACAACCCAGGCGTGTGCCCTGACTGGGAATCGAACCAGCCACCCTTTGGTTCACAGGCCCGCACTCAAATCTGCTGAGCTACACCAGCCGGGGCTAAAAATTCTTATAAAAATGTTCTCATTATGGCCCATAGGAACTCCGCGCTCAGTAACGCCATGAGAACAAAATATTTTAGAGCTACTGTTATGCTTCCCTAACACAGGTGCCCCAAGGAACACACAGCTCGGCACGACGGCTGTCACTCACCTGACTGAGTCGATCCTGCAAGATAACGGCTATCTGATGTTTGGTGTAAGGCGGGAAGTTCAACAACTGCGGCTTGCACTTGTCTCTAGCTTGAAGCCTTGGCAGGATTCTGTCTGTGAGATCCAAGGTGTTAGCGATGCCTGAGGAAGAGATAAGTTAACAGTAGCCATCACTGCTCAAATCATCCTAAAAGGAAACAATAAACCACCTGAAACCTGAATAAAATTCCCAGGCACAGTCCAGCATTCCAGGGGCTGCTTCCCACTTGTTGCCTCCCTTCCCCCACCCAACACTCATTAGGGAAGATGTATATAATCATCATAGAATGCTCTTTCAGGTTAGAATTGTTCACTGACAAGCAGAATCGGATACTCCAAAAAATCACTTCTCTGAAATGCTGTTTTATTTCATTTCTTTTCAGACTTAAAACTGGTTTTCTTTTTTTAAAAAATAATTAACCATGCATTGAAACCACTCTTTATTCTTTAATTAAAGACTTTATTTATTTTTAGAGAGAGGGGAAGGGAGGGGGAAAGGAAGGGAGAGAAACATCAATCTGTGGTTGCCTCGCACACACACCCTACAGAGGACTTGGCCCACAACCCAGGTATGTGCTCTGACTGGGAATCGAACCAGAGACCCTTCGGTTTTGCAGGCCAGCGCTCAATCCACCGAGCCACACCAGCCAGGGCTTAAAACCGATTTTCCTTAGATTAAAATTACTATTATTTTACAGCTACTTTCTTATTTTGATAAGAAAGCAGGATGCTGGTTTAAAATAAATACATGATAAATAAGCTAAAGAGACTAAAAAGAATTCTTGCTCTGGCTGGGTAGCTCAGTTGGTCAGAATATCAACCCCATTTGCCAAGGTTGCAGGTTTGCTCCCCAATCAGGGCACATACAAGAATCAACCAATGAATGCATAAATAAGTGGAACAACAAATCGATGTTTCTCTTTCATTTCTTCTAAAATCAATAAATTAAAAGAAGAAACTTAAAAGATTGCATTTACTTATTTTTAGAGAGAGGGGAAGGGAAGGAGACAGAGAGGGAGAGCAATGCCATTGTATGAGAAATAGTTACGTCTTACACGTCCGCAGCCGGGGACCTGGCCCAAAACCCAGGCGTGTGTCCTGATTGGGAATCGAACCAGTGACCTTTCGGTTCACAGGCTGGTGCTCAATCCATGGACTCACACCAGCCAGGGCAAGAAAATTTTTTAAAAAAGAATTCCTTAGAATAACTGTGTAACAGGAACAGTTGAGCACTAACCAATCAGCACCAATCGAGAATTGTTTAGCCAGGGCCATTCAAACAGTGTGTATAATACATCCTGCCCTTTGCTGTCCAGCTGGTCCACTTCGTCCAACACCAACACGCTACATAGAAAGAGAAACAATTAGTATCCACGTTCACCTTCTTAACTCTCCAAACTCTTTGATCTGGGATGACGCTAGGTCACATTCCTACAGCTGAGACCAATTTAAGGATCATAATTTGTCCTATCTCCAGTCACTGTTACAAATGATCCCCCTTCCACCATCATGAAAAAGTAGCATTTAGATTTTTCCAGCAATTCATTTAAAAACAGTTTTCCAATTTAAAATTAGAAGGTGTAATTTTCCTTTCTCCTTTCCCTTTAAGCTTATATAACTACCTCTCATAGAGCAAATATAGGAAAATTTCTTTTTATGAGCAGACCAACAAAGAGATTAAAATGGGAGTTTGTGGGTAACAGACCTTGAAGGTTTTCACAGAGCAATACTTACACCATGGGGCCTTTCTCTGCAGTCAAACGGTTTTCCAGTTTCCTCATCATGTCCTTCCCAGCTGGCCTGGACACTCCTTCCTGACAAATCTCCTGAGCAATAGCTGGGAATACAGCCTGGGCACTCCTCAAGGACATGCAATTCAGCACGATAGTTTTAAAACCTTTCAGTTCTTTCTAGAAAAATGCAAACATAGAGGAGTTATTTTGGCCACGGATAAAGATTTGATGGACCCTGAAGTGTCTTTGAGGAGTTAACAGTAGACAAGAGAATAACCTCTACTTTCGTTTGGAAAGATTTAGACGATAAAACTTAAAACATCTTTTTGGGAGGAAACTTCACCTAAGACCTTCACTGTTTCTTAACCCTAAATAACATTCATTTTGGCAAGAGCATCATAATTCAGATTCTCAAAGTACCTTGAGGTCTTGCAGAATTCGGCTTAAGCAGGCAGTTTTTCCAGTTCCAGGAGCACCGGAAAGATAAAGACTTCCAGCTTTCCCCGCACAGATGTGTTCCCTCAGGAAATTCCTGATGACACCCATCTCCTTTTCCCTGGCAGGCAGCCGATCGGGGACAGCTGTATTCAGGACCAGCTTCGCCTGCTGGTAGCAAGTGCCTGTGCCAGACACGAAAGGACAATCAGATACAACAGAGGTGACTGAGGAGACCCAATGGGTTTCATTAGGAGTCACCGGCCTTGTTTGCAAGGCTGCAATAACAGCCGCTGTGTAAGAACAAACCTTCTGGCTTGAACAGCCTCACACGGGCAGATTCTTTCTCCACGGGCCATCTCTGCTCAGAATTTGTTGTGATGTCTTGAGCTTTCGGAACCGAGGAGCACTGTTTGTTTTGGTGAACTCTGGCTTGTTCTCTTTTGCTAGAAGACTTAACTGTCAGCTGATTGTTGTTGAATACCAATCTGCGTCCTTTAGATGCGTGTGAGCCTGGGGGGCCGTTCTCCTTCTTGCCCAGCTTTGGTGGAGAACAGGGTGTTAAATGGGGAGTGTTGCACTGGTTGTCATCACCTGAAACACATTAAAATCAAAACCTGGTCATTCGTAGCGGTGGTCAGTAACAGGGTGTGCAAAAATCTCGGCCTCCCCCAGAAACAGGTGAGTTTCTACCGCAGGCAAAGCCTCCACAATAAAATGCCTCTCACGTTGGAAGCAAAAACGGCCACCAGGTGGCACCACTGAGTCTTACTACCGTTTGGGAGAAACCGAACGGGTTTCAGTGGGATCCACGTCTCAGAAGGTTCAGAAACAGGGTTTCCCAACCCGCGTGTAGAATGTTTCGCAGCACCCCTGGTCTTTTTCCACCATGCCAGCAGCACCCCCTCAGTGGTAACAACCAAAAACGTCTGCAGACACTGCCCGATCACCCCTCGTTAAAAACAAGTGATCTAACACAGGAAAGGATTTCCAACCACCGATCTAAAACATGAGTGTCACCTGTGTCTCTTAATTTCCCCACTAATAAGGCAAACTTCAAAATAATATACAGTACAGCTCAATGCGAGGTAATTTAAGGTCCCGACAGACCGAAGCTCAGTTAGGGAACTGAAGATCAGACCTACTCAACATTCCAGAAAGCGATTTTAACTCTGAAGTTCAGCGAAAACTTAGCAACCATCCTGAAAATAACCAAGGTGAAGACAGTGGTCTTAACAGAGCCCAGCTGCTTCCAAGGCATCTTATTATCGAATAAAGCGAGGTCAAGAGCTACCAGTCAAAACACTTATGTTGTACAATGGACAGCTTACCCAGACGTTTCCTGGGACTGAGAGGTTGGCTTTTTACACAAGGAGAACAGGGTATGGCCTGGACGTTTGTCAGTTCTAGGGTGGCCTCGCGAGAGTTCTTAGTTTTGTCCAATGTCCGCGACAGCTTCTTTTTTGGAAAACTGATTGTAGCCTGGGACTGGGATCGGGTTTGAGGCATGATGGCAGCACGGCTGGGCACAAAAGAGAGAACAGGACAGCCAGTCAACATGCGCAACTGAAGGAAAAATAACTAACATGGAATTTATACCGACGACCGACACCTATTTCATAAGTAAATCATGTTGTAACAGCATTTCGGCATTCAGTTCTGCTTCCCATCCAAATCTACGCAGTGATAGCGAAAACATGTCTACCAATTGCGTTTAAGAAGCTGTTATAAATATTTTAGGTACTGCTTCATCTAAGTTTTCCAACTACCTTAGAGGAGGTACTCTGTTATTAAAATGATCTGGAAGGTGAGAAAACTGAGAGGCACAGAGGCCCAAAGTTCCAGCAAACCAGGCACGCTGTCTCCAAGCTCTTTCCCACTCGAGCGATGCATTAAGTTTAACTTGAGTGATTTCTATGCTACTTCTAAATTCAGTCACCCCAGGTTCGGGTACAGCTTTATCACCAGCTTCGTCCAGCCACCTTCCACACTTCCAGTCCCCATCCCCCCAGATCTCACGCTGCACAACTCTCAACTCCTCGCCCGGGCATCTCCGTCCTACAACACTCAGCTCCCTTACGTACGCACGGCCGCCAGACCACTCCGAGGACGCATATTTCCCTTCCCCTACAGGACCGGATCTCCCGACATCTGACCTCTCCTCCATTCACTTCACCTCGGGCATCATCGGTACCTGCGGGCCTTGCCCCCCAACCCCGCTACTTCCCCTGACCCCAGACCTCCCGGAGCAATCCCATCTTCTCCACGCCACAGGGCCGCGTCACCTCACTGCCGGATCCTTCTCACCTGTCTCGCACAAGGCTTCAGGGATTATCCCAAACAAGTTGCTGAACAAACCAACAGCAGTAAAACCCAGACGCGCTCGCGCCAAATCTGCACAGTTTTAGCTTTCCAGCCTCCCGCCAAAGCCCAGCCAGGTTTCTGATTGGCTGTCGTATGAGTCCCGCGCGCCTTGGCCAACGCCCACCCTACCATTCGTGTCCATTCCACAACCAATAAGAGAGCCCCAAGTCCCAGAGCTCCCGTGAACCACGCCCACTTACCAATTGACCCAGCTACATCCGGGTCCACTGAGGAAACACTCGCGGTAGCGGAGGCAGTAACTCTGGGTAAAGAGAACTGTACGCAAAGCCTGGCGGGAGATGTAGTCTTTGCCGCATGCGACTCTATTTCTACGCCTTTCTCTTGAAGGGAGTCGTAAAGATGTGATTGCCCGTTCTGACTGCTGCATTTACCCGTTTTTATTATCCTAATGGGCTACACTTTTACAGAGCAATTATATAAAACCTACCATTTTGGGGACAATTTTGGGTGCCAGGTATGATGCTAGGCACTCCTCTCTAATGCTCAACCCTGCAAGCCACAAAGCAAATGTGCAGAGGGTTCATTACAGGTCACAACATCTTGTTGGGTGTTTCCTAACACCCAAACCAATGCTTTTTTGTAAAGTTCTACACGTGCATAAAGAAATACTCTACACCTTATTACAGCATCCCCTTATTTGTATTTCAAAGGGGAGAAATAAAGCCAGGCCTTTGCTTTTATTTTGTTAAACGTAAAGAATATAGTTTGTGTATCTTCTTATCATTAATCCCATTAATCAACACTGTGGGGAGTGGAGAGAATTATGACCCCTTAATTTTAAAATCTTTTTTTTTTTTTTTATGGCTAAACACTAGGGTTTCAGGGCCAGAGAAGACTGCTATAGAAGAGGCAAGCTGAGCTTCTAATGAAAAATATAAATTAGAGCAGTAATTTACAGGCCAGCTTCCAAAGCTAATAACCTAGCTAAGCCTCAGGTTCCATTAAAGACCAAAACCCAATTCTAGGTGATGGTAGGCATTTACCTTTCATCTTTCAATATCAAATCAAATACAGCAATAAAGCCGAGAAATAGGAAAACAATATTACAATCATCAGTTAATTGTAGTTCGTTCACATAGGAGATAAAAGCCAGTACCAAATGCTTAAGTGTATTCCAGGGACTGAGCTGAAGCATTTTACCTGTATCATCTTATCAATTCTCATAAGCATCCCATGAAGTTGGTATTATTTCCATTTTATAAATGAGGGAATAGAGGGGGTTGGGTAAATTTTCCCAAGGTCACACAACTAGGAAATGGAAGAGCTGAGATTTGAACTCAGGAAGTCTGGCAGATCAAACTCTTGATCACTTAAACTTGGGGGAGAATTAGATGCAGTTTCAAAAGTGGCCTTCCAAATAGGAAGAGATACTGAAGGAGTACATTTTGGGAAGGCTTTCTAGGAGCTGAAAACCGTAACAGTGGAAGAGATTTGGCAGCCATGAATGTTAAGAAGTGTTATCCTAGAATGCAGGCTTTCAACCAGATGGTATTTCTGGTCTCTTAACAGGGCGATAGAACCTAGGAAGCAACCTATACTGTTCATGTTTATTTTTATAACCTAGGCACCTAAAAATTGTTCTTAGTAACATGAAATGGTAACACGTGCCCAGTCAGCCTTAAGGGACGGTGGTGAACAACCTTCCTCACTTACAGAGGGAGAGAGGGAACAGAGGACGCTATGAGTACTTAGCATGCAAATTGGAGCCTATGGAGACACTCACCAGCAAATATAGCACTGGTCAAAAAAAAGCCTGCAAGAGTGAATGACCACTGTGGAGGCAGGCCTAGAGACTCACACAATGTCAGGATTGCAGTCTCTAAAGCGTTACCTACTGGAAGCTTTCCCTTCCCCATATTCCAGTAACCTGATGCACATACCACCAGGCTGTTTCTTGCTTCTGTGCCCGTCCTTGCTATTTCCTCCATCTGAAACACTGCTCACCATCCTCCTTCCCTAACTAATTACCATAAGGCCTTTTAACGCCCTGCACAGGTTTCTCCTGGCAGCTGTCCTGAAATCTAGACTCGGAGCTCCATCGAAGCAAAGGCCATGTCCTAGTCATTTTCATAATGTAGATGCCTGGCACAGAGTAAAGTACTCAATAAATGCTTGCTGAATGGACAGGACATTCTTGCAAATTGAGTATCCACCTTTTTCATGAACACTCTTTGTGGACAGATGCCATATAGTCCTTTAAATATCACAAACCTAAACCTAGAAGTGGAGAATAAATTATGTGTAAAAGTGATCCAGACTGGGCTCCAGTGATGTCCGAGGTGAAGCATTTTCCCCCAGTTATCCTCTGGGGTGGTTAGGATTCTGAGATTGATATTTTAATTCTCTTACCTTTGCAGAGTAATGGCAAGTTGGAGACAGGAGCTTTCTTTGCAGTGAGTTGCAGTTTTGTGGCTGGGTTGGGCCAGAAAATACTTAACAGGCACATTCACAGGGAGCAGCAGCATCTCAGTAATGATTAAAGTGGGCACACGGTTGTCTTTATTGTCTACTAACTTACACACAGTATCATGGGGGAAGGAATCAAATCACAGCGGAAAGGCCTGTCCAGCATCCTGTTGTGTGAACACACACACACACACACACACACACACACACACACACGCAATACCATCCCAATAGGATGGAGAAAGCTTATACTTTATAGCATTAGAAGTTGAGGGTCATTTAAGCAAGCTCCATCTGAGGGCTATTGAAAGTCACAGGAGGAACAGTGAAATCAATAAATAGGTAGTTTATTAATCATATTAATAACAACGATGGGTCAAATAATCAGGAATTCAGCCAATTTGGCAAGTACGGAAGAAAAAGATAAAAAGGAAACCCCTTGTCCCCCCCTCCCCCTCCCAGGTTTTGATATCTACATTATGTGAGTGAGTCACACACACACCCACTATGAATCAGTATGGGAAACAATTCCAAGACCTTTGCTAGTGAAGAAAGTGCAAGTTAAGCTCATTAAGTCTTTGTGGTGATTATGACAGCTGACCATAGTAAGCAGAGAACGCCTGGTTTAATTTTTACACCTAACGTCAAAGTTCAAGAAAGCCAGTAAGACTTCACCTTAAAAAGCAGTGAAGAAAAACAGCAAACACCCACATAAAAATAGACAGAGTCTGCATGCTCTGCCCCACCTATCCTTCTGCAGCTCAGCGTGAGAATCTGCTGTGCAGCACAGGCAGAAAGAATCATAACGGACATAAAGAAAGGACACAAGGCCAGAAGGTGTCCTGGGTTTCCTGAAATCATAGCAAAGGGGAGTTAGGTGGCAAATACGAACAATGACCACGTCTATCAGAGTCACCCAGTCAGCATGGCTAACTAGAACTGCGATTTTCAAGATACAGCCGGAGGGGAGGAGAGAAAACCCTTAAGAAGCTGCAGATGCTTCTGCCCAAGTCAATGTATCCACTTCCTCAGAGGACCTGGGTTCAAACCTCCACACCATCTGGAATAGGAGGCAACAGATTTTCTCCCCTCTCTATGCTACTACATGAGGCAGTATTCCAGACAAGAGTACACAGTTCTCCACTTTTTGTTTTTAAGCATGGTTTAATTAAACTGCACGGCATCCAGAAGAAACAAGTGTACCAAATAATCCAACCTAAGATCATATTACGTATTTTAGAGGGGGCCGGAAAAAAAAACCAGTGCTAACTGGGAGAAGGAGCATTGTAATCAGAACATAACTCCAAAACAAGTCATACAATAAATTATTTTTTTTTAAAGAAATTGATCCGCATGCAAAGGTGGACACACACATACACATTCACACTCTTCACACGTCATTCTAGTTTTTTACTGTGTTGACTATGACTTCCATGCTGGTTGTCTTGGAAAACGATACGAGACAGATATGAGACAAGCAGGCTTGTCCCTGCCCCACTGCCATCAGTGGAGTGAGATTTAAGACAATTAGGGAAACCACTAAATGTTGGAACCAAGAGTAGAAAGAAGGAAACAGCCATTATCAAGGAAGATTTTAATTGCTTCAAAGAGGGAGAGAGGAGGAAAGCACAGAAATCTAACACAAGTAAAGGCACAATGAACGTGGAGTTGAATGGAACCAAACCTTTCCTTCAGTTAAACAGTTATCCGTTTTTTATTTGTGTGTATGTTTTGAGGGTGTTTAGTTTTGTTTCATTTTGATGAGTCTTGAAGGTAGAGTTATAATGTCTTCCATTCCCTACGTTAGGGTGGCTTACAGAAAGCTCCCCTGACGACACAGCCAGGGACCGAGATTTAATAGGGAAAGAAACAGCTGAAATGTGAAGAATCTGATTTGCAGTTGATTGCAGGTTGGGTTTCCAGAAGGACACAGCTCAGTGTAGTGCCATTAGAGGGCCTCGGGTGCCCTGTACTCCACCCCCAGAGCTTCGTAGAAGACCCTGGAGTCACACTTCTCCCCACTCCCCTAAGCACTCAGCCTACAGATTATTTCAAGTGATCAGGAGAATTAAAACACACCCCAACCTGAGTTGCTCTGTAGCAAGTCTATTTACAATTTTTTCTCACCTCTCCCTGGAGGTAAATCTGGGTTTCAAGTGGGAAAGCCGTGGGGTGAGGGGGTGCCCCCAGTGCCATGGCCAGTGGCTAGTCTCCTTGCCTTTGCCAGCTGGGAGGGCTGGGGTGAATTTCTGGAGACAGCAGCTTCACATCCACTAGGTAGGGTAGCCATAGATGCTCTCTTGTGGGCCCAGGCTGTGAAAATGATGAGGCTCTGCTGCTGGAGGAAACCTCCATGACAGAGAAAACCACACCTGGAATATCAAAGTGCTCTGATCCAGGTTTGGTGACCAGAGAAGGGTTAAAGAGGGGCATCTAGCTGGCTTAAAGACCTGGAGGCCACTGCCCTGCTCCCCAGAAAGGGCGGTAAGAAACAACTACAGTATTTATTAACTTTTCCCCACTAGAGAAAAACATTGTAGAACCAAACCCACACAAGGGCTTTTAACGCAGCTTCCTGATGCTTAGTTGGGCAATGCCTCCTCCTTCCGGGAGAGGGTGAGGGGACTAATGGGACTGGGCAACAGCCTCAACATGAGGCCACCCAGTCTTCCTCTGAAGAGACGACATTCCCATAAGCAGATAAAAAGAGCAGTTCAAAAGGTGAGAAGTCCCAGTGCTCTTGCAGCCAGCCCACCTTAAATCTATATTACAAGCTTTTTACAACATACAAAATAGATCAATAATTATGAAGATCACATTCCCATTCTTCAATAGTAAATATACATGATAATAAATCTGTTCTTAACAGAGGGACCAAATAACATATAAGGCAGAGATATCTAAATAAGTGCTGTGTCACCAACATGCGCTGAAGAAAATGCATCTGACTAGATCTAGACCCAGGCCTCTTCACGAGGCCAAGAAAATAAAAATACCTCGATCGATACCCATGTGACACAGTCCAAACGCTGGGGAAGATGAGGGGCAGCAGGTCACAGGGGAGGAAGGTTATCAGCCCCAGTGAAAAGCTGGAGTTTGGCTTTTACTTGTGATACTTACTTTGATGTTGCATGTTTGGGGAAAGGGGAAAAATACACTTTGACAACATTGTACAAAAGGCATCAACTCCCATTTCAAAAATAAATGGGAAAGCTTCACAGTCCAAGTTTTGTAACTGGTCAGCATCCACCCTGGAACTCTGCGGCAGTACCCACTCTCGTTCTCTCCCCTGTTCCCTCCACTAGCGCTCCCTCTCTTGGCTCCATTCACTTCGGGATGCTGGGGATACTGCCGGGAGGTAACTACTAACAGTTTTGAAAATAAGAATGATAATGACTAGAAAAAGTTTGATGATAGGCCTCATCACTTTGTCCCAGGAGTCAATATGGTCCAGGGGATAGCAGTTCCCATACAAATGACCCAGGTTGATCCCCCTCTCTCCTAGCCCTGGGGAGACTTGGGTTTCATCCAGCACCATGCCGATCCTTACTCTGTGATCCAATAAACTGGAAAGGTCCCTGTGGTAGTTCAAGCCTGTGATGTATCTGGTGAAATTTTTAAACTGACTTCCCAACCATTGAGAGGAATCGCCATGGCCTCCCTGCTCTTACTCCGAGCCTTGATTAGCCTCTGCATGCGGCCAGAGCCGCAGCAGACCACACCGCCTGTGTGTGCAGCCCAGGAGCCCTACTCTGCTGCCTGAGAAGGGGAAACCCCCGTCTCACCAGCCAAGCTCAGTTCCTATCTGTGTTGGGAACCTCCATTTTCTCTCTGTCCTTTAACTAGGGCCTGGAAGATGAGGAAACAACCTGTTGCAGGCTGCCAAAGATCAGCTGGGCGGAGACATGCCTTGCCGAAGTCTTTGTGCTTCTTGGCACAGAGGAATCTTTGACTACGCCCATAAACCTCCTCGCCCTTCTCTACTCTGCTGTTAACCCTGCTGTCTCAGAAAGGCAAGGGTGGTGAATCGGAAGAGCCTGTTCAGCCAGCGGGCGGTGAACTCCACAACAAGCTTCACCCTCCCCTTCTTGGTTGTCATGGAGCAGCCAACAGGGGCTGAAGTTTCTGGACAGGGTCAGAAAGGGCCAGAGTGTTTTGGGGCCAGTCAGGAAAGACTGATGTGGACTCAAGG
This sequence comes from Macrotus californicus, assembly GCA_007922815.1. Taxonomy (NCBI): domain Eukaryota; kingdom Metazoa; phylum Chordata; class Mammalia; order Chiroptera; family Phyllostomidae; genus Macrotus; species Macrotus californicus. Next base: position 245,145 of record VMDR010000279.1, on the reverse strand, counting down.
TCGAGGTTAAGGCCAAGACCCTGGCCCTATGTTCCTATCTGGAATGAACGAAAGTGACTTTTCTCCTCAGGGTCTGAGTGGAGGAAACACATCCCTCAGCCTCAGGACCCTGAGGAAATGGGGTGGGGAGTCTCAGGGGACTCAATGGCTCCTGGTCCCTTTGCTGCAGAGGAAGTGACCAGCACTAAAAGGCTCCCAGTTTATTTTACCCTCTCTTTTTATTAGATGTTTATTTAGTTCACTCGATTAGTATTTAGTGTTTATATCCAACTTATCCCTGGAGTGAGGGTATGGAGTGGGGTAAGAGCAAAACCAAATACCCCTAAAAATAAAGCAGATCCATTGTCTTGCCCTTTCTCCAAACTTGACCTTTAAAACAGATCACTTCTCTGCAAACTCCTTTCTAGTTTCACTAAAAAATGCCTCCCCCACCAAGTCCTGGCCATGTCAGCCTCCGAAATGGTGAAATATACCCGCCAAGCTTCCCCCAAAGTGGGCAGGAGGAGGCAGGAGCACTATTCTCCACCCTGCCCCAGCAATGAGTTAGTTCGTCACAACAAGGCACCTTTCCCCACGAGGAAAGCAGGCAAATGGAAGCTTTTTCCTCATCTGGCTAGCAGGGATTGCTAGAGGAGGGATGGATACAGGGTTTGAGACCCTACTGTCAGTACAGAGAGTCCAATCACCAAGTCCAGAAGACAAGATGCATAGATGGAGGTGAGCTGGGAGGACGCTCGGAGTCTAGAGGGTGGTTGCACTGGAGACACACATTAGGAGTTCTCATGCAGGTTTCCGGGGAATGGAAGGGACCATCTGAGAAGAGGAGAGGGTCCATCCTTTTCCTGAGGAACAGGACCAAGCCAGGCTTCACCTGAGAATGGGTGGCAGAGGTGGGGCTCCACGGGCAGCTGATAAAAATAATGAAAATCACAAACACAAGGTCATCTACCAGATCCCAAATAACCCAAACATTCCTAAAATGAAAGAGAGGCTCTTCAAGCTAACCTATAAAATCTGGGAACTAGGTTTTGGTTTTGGTTTTTTTAAAAAAAGATTTTATTTATTTTTAGAGAGAGGGGAAGGGAGGGAGAGAAACATTACTGTTTGGTTGCCTCTCACACGCCCCCTACCGGGGACCTGGCCTGCAATCCAGGCATGTGCCCTGACTGGGAATCGAACCAGCGACCCTTTGGTTCGGAGGCTGGCAATCAATCCACTGAGCCACACTAGCCAGGGTCGTTTTTGATTTTTTAAAGAAAGTGCAGGTGAGGAGAAGCAAATTTGAACGGAAGAAAAACACAATGGCTCTCTTTTCTGTGCAAGGGTGGGAAAGCCTTCAAGACTGCTCTCCTCACCTCGGTTTGTTTTGCTGGGGTACACTCTCTGAAAGTGTTTATATTCCTCCGGAGCAGGGAAGTCTTCTACTGGGTGGAAAGAATACTTTGACTCAAAATCATCTACGAAAAGAACAGAATATTAATTCATACCAGCTGATCCTTCCTCATGCTCTCGCACACCTCTGACCCTCCCCTTCCTAGCCTCCGCGCACTCTGATGTACGTGAGGGCCTGCCTTCCCCACTAAAGCACGGTTCCTGAGGACAGCAATAGCATCACTCTATATGCCTTGTATGCAGAGAGGTTTTAGAGCATTTCCACCCAAAATCAGGCACGTAACAGGAAAGGCGCTCAGCTGTTTGTATGGGAGGAGAAAGAAATACAGTTCTTTAACAGAGTCATCTTAGAGACTATCACCATGGGAAACCAACTGAACTGAATCCACAAATTGGTAGAAATTAACCTAAAATGGGAATACTTGTCACCAACTAGAGAGAGAGAGAGAGACAACCAGATAATTCCCGCCTGGCCCAGGTTACCCTCACTTAGCTCTGCAGCAGAGCTGGGACAGCCACCTCATGGCCCCTGCTCCCACTTTCCACATGGCCCCTCTACAAGAGAAGGCTCAAAAGTTCCCTGCATGTGGCCTGATGACATTGCAAGGACTTATCTTCAAAGCAAAAACCCTTCTCCACCTAATCAGAATACGCTAGAGCAAGGGCAGAGAAGAGTCAACCACTAAAGAATCCAGAGTGTTAGGCCTGAAAGGGATCGTACAGATCTTTCCAGGAGTCCTCAACACATGGTCTAATGACAGCTTCTGGGTAACCTTTGCTTGGGACTCCATCCCAGGCCTAGTAAATTACAATTTCTTAGGGCACTCTCTTTCTTCCTCTCAAGCATGCCAGACCTTTCCCTACCCCCTTCTTTCCCCAGGGCACACACTCCCTCTCTTTGGAGCAGGGTGGTGAGCCTTTCCCAGACTTCTTTCCCCGGGTGCATTCTCTCTGCCTTTCTTTTTCGTAAACTCCAAGAGCCCTTCTTTGGCATCTGTAACTAGTTTCATGAGCCACTCCAGCTGGCTCACCTTGTCTACCTCTGTGACTTGCTAAGTAAAATTTTGCTTCAAAAAGAAAAAAATTTAGGTGGGGCCTAAGACTCATTGATAACCTTGGAAAAGTTAATGTGACACACTCCTGATCTAGTCAACCTCCTGGTTCCTCAGATAAGGGAACTGAGACCCCAGCAAAGTGAAGCAGCTTCCTCAAAGTAACAAAGCTAATTGTCAGCTTTGGATTACTAGATGAACAACATGTTCAGAGACAGAGAGAGAGCGCACGTGGGTGCGCGCACGTCAGCTTTATAACTTTTTTCAACAATCAGCAGTTAGCTCTCATCCACATTAACTTTTGTAGATTTTTTAAAAGTGGTGGCAGGTATGCAGGTAACCAACACACAGAGCTTGTCTGGTGACTCTTCACCCTCACTACGTAAGGGACATTTCTCATTCTTTTGGCCCAGACAGCTTTGTTGAGCCTATACCAGTAAGTACACCCAGAGTCCCCATGTTCTTCACGGCAAACTTCCAGATCTGAGTGCTCGAGGGGCACGCTTCTTGAAACCCACTCCAAGGATGCACTTGTGAGTGTTGATGGTGTCGTCTCTGGTCACTGCCACTGATGGCAGAATGGCCCTTCTCGCCACCCTTCTTTGTGGGAGCCGTTATGCCAGGCCCAAGTTGGAAGAAAGTTTGTTTTGTTTTTAAAGGGCTAGGAAGGAGCTCTCCTTCTCAGGAGAATATATACTTCCTGTCTGAATAGTCCTAAAGAGGATAAAGTCTCTGACTTAAAACGTAACCACAGATAATGATCCTTGGGGAGCAAGAGACGGCTTTAGAGTTAGCATGACGCCTGCTGATTGTATGTCAATCTCTCCCAAAGCAACCGTGCCTAGAATCTCCATAAGGAAGGGATGTCAGTGGATAGGGCCTAGAAGTCAGAGGTGAAGGCAGGAAACTGCTGTGACCAGTGGAGATCAAGTGACTGTTCCCATTCTACCACAGCCGTTGGAATTAGTAAGTCATCACAGGAACTAGGAGACTAAAACAGCTACCTACTTACCCAAGAAAGATCGGACAGTGGTAATAGAATCTCGGTGGCCATTCCTCAAAGGTGGTGGAGGAGGAGGTGGTGGCCCGGCTGGCGTCCTTGAGGGTGGAGGTGGGGGCTTTCCTCGGCTCAGAGGTTCTGACCCATGTCGGTATGGTGGTGGTGGGGGAGGAGGAGCATCCCTGGCACCATTTCGGATCATGGGTGGTGGGGGTGGAGGGGCTGCAATTAAAATCCAAAGCGGTTAGGTCTGGACATAGAAGCTTTATGAGACTCTGAGCATCAGGTTAAACATCATATTCACCCTCCTCTCATCCCTGTTTCTTTAACAGCATCACCATTCTTCCAGATACGCAAGTTCAGAATAAATGTGTGACCCTTTCTCATTTCCCAAGACAAGTCAGTCAAGAACTCTACCTATTCTTAATGAATTTTTTCCTGCTTTTCCATGTCTTCCTCCACAATTCTAATTCAGGGTTTTCTCATATTTAGCTTGTTCTCCTGCAAAAAGCCTCCCTAATGTTCTTCTTGCTTCTAATCTCTTGTCCTGCCGATCCATTCTGCACACCCACCAACTCAGTAATCTCCCCAAAATACTTGTTCACACTTTTTCTAAGGACTTTGTATTTCTTACGTTATCAAGTTTCAAATCCTTAGCTTCCACCCCAACTGGGTTTCCCCTGATTACCCCCATTTCTTACACAGTAACCCACCAGGTGAGTGAGCCCGACCTCCCCTTCTCCTCTCCCTTCCTTGATTTCTAGGCTGGATTAGGGACCCCTCTTCTGCACTCCCACTGTTGCCCTGTGATCTCTTCCACTCTATTCTACAGTACTTTAATTATTCATTAGATGTGCCTCTTCTCCAGTACACTGTATATTCCTTAAAGTCAGAGCCGTGTCCAAGCTCAAGTTCCCAAGCTCAGCCAAATGTATACAGCACATGGTAGGTACTCAATCAACCTTTGCTGAACAAACCAAATTCCATATACTCAGGAATGCCATCTCTCTTCCCTGGCTACCAAATTCTACCTATCCTCTAAGGTTCAGCACAAGTTCTATCTTCTCAAGGCTTTCCCAAAGCAATCCACTCTACTCCACCCCAATTCCTTCTCTGGTCCCTCAAGGCGTTACGGTATGTAGCTTATTCTAGCACTTCGTACAGACTAAACTGATTTAAAAAACATGTACAGTAGGAACATCTGCGTAAGTTACACATCTCACTGCCCAAACTGGGAACGCCTCGATTAGCGCTGCCTTCACATCCAGTTTGTCAGACAGACCCATCGGTATTATATACGACGGTCACATCTCATCCCTGAGGTGGCGCCAATAACAAGATCATTCACACACCTACGTCTGATTTTGGCTTTTGGACACTTTCAAAAATCAAATTCACCCTTAAAAGACAAAAATTTGCCACTAAGTAGAAAAAACATCAAAAGCATGTTTGAAGAAATGGAAACGCCACTGGAATAGGTTCTAATATGTTTGTTATATTACTTCTCTGCTTTACATTACCTAACAATAGCAACTACTATTCATTTGGTATCCACTACCTTCTAGGCACTGTCCTAGGTGAGTTATAGCCATTAAATCTTTAAGAATTCTTGCCCTGGCTGCTGTGGCTCAGTGTTGCTCAGTGGATTGAGTGCCGGCCTATGAACCCAAAGGTCGCCAGTTCGATTCCCAGTCAGGACGCATGCCTGGGTTGTAGGTCAGGCCCTCAGGTGGGGGAGTGTGAGAGGCAACCGATCGCTCTCTCTCACATCCATGTTTCTCTCTCTCTCTTCCTCCCTCCCTTCCCCTCTCTAAAAATAAATAAAATCTTTAAAAAAAAAAAAAGGAATTCTTGCAGCCAACCCTGCAAAGTATGATGGTATCATTTCCATTTCACAAGTGAGGAAACTGGGACTCGACTTATTTGTCTAAGGTCCCAGATCTAACAGACCCAGCATGTCTGCCCTTTCTACTATTCCACATGACTTTTCACAACCATGGCAAGTACTATATATGTACATGTCTTCTCAAAAAACGTATAACCCAGGGGGATGGAAGTGTGTCTTTGGTACCTAGGCCTTGACCAATAAATAACTGTTATCTAAATAATGCAAGGAGAGACTACTTGGCTTAATAGACAGCACCGTTTCAGTAATATGAGAATATCTTATTATTCCTCCTGAATTATGCCAGCACTTCTATAGAGTAACCATAGTTAAGCATGAAACAGTAACGAGATGACATGTTCGGGCGAGGAGTCCAGCAGGGTAGGCCCAGTGAATGTTAGTTTTCACTTCCCATAAGACACGCTCAGAATGTCAGCTCTCCCCTGTTCTTTCCAAGGTCTAAGTATGGATTGGGGCCATTTGAGGCAGTAATTAAAGGGAAATCTTAACGCCTCCCAGGAGATCTCTGAACCTTGTTTTTACTCTAAACCTGCCCAAACTGAAGCTCTTTCAGGTCATCCTCAAACCATTTCCCCAAAACTCAGATTTCTTAGGGCCCTGAGAGTTTGTATCTACTTTCAGGGCTCAGCCAGGGAGAGCAAGGTAGACAGAAAGAGCTAGGCTCAAAAGGACGCCAGCTAGACACAGAGCAGATGGCAGTGATTAGAGCCAACCTGGACCGACAAACAGAGCAGGGCCAAGCTTTTGGCTCCCTTCAGCTCCCTCCCTCGGGGACGGCCACCCCAACCACGGTCTGCCGTCTCCAGTTAGTTTCTGAGTTCCTCGTAACATCCAGTTTTAAGAGTCTTTCGAGTGACAGGGCCGGAACCCAAGGACCTTAAGAACCAAGCGGCATGTAAAAGTAAGCCTGGAGCAGGAGAGTGCCTTTTATAATCCAAGAAAAACCCAACTTTGAGGAAAGCACAATGGGATCAATTCTTTTTAAGAAGAAAAAAAAAAAATCCCTTAAAAATAGTGTTTTACTCTGCAAAGGAAAAAATTCAGGACACAAATTCTATGGATCAATTATTTGAGGTTTTTCTTTTTTTGGTCCCTGAGCGTCCTGAGAAGGCGAACGACTCCATATTCCTTCAAATGTAAATAATTCACATAGAAACAATAATACATTATCACATAATATTGTCATACTATAAGTTAATAACAGATAAATCCGTGAACTACCTGCAAGTCTTTTGCATAAAACCTCTAACATTTATCAGCATACCACAGTTTGTAAAGCACTTCCATACATACCTGTATTTTGCTTTGTGTAATGCATACTTTTTTGCCCAAACTTTTGAGGGGAAAAATAAGGATGCACACTGTATATGGGTATAATGACACACGCCATGGATACAACAATTTTGTGTACCATGTGCACAAAACGTGGTGCACACTACACATGGGAGCACATTATACATAGCAAAATCAGTACCTTTTTATTTACCACCACCTCTGAAAGCACTGTGAGCACCATTCAACAGATGAGGAAACAAAGTCAGAGAATCAGAGTGATCAGCCCAATGTCACACAGCAAATAGAGCCAATGCGCCAAAGATCTCTGACTAAAATATCTCAATTTTTTCAAATGATTTTATTTATTTTATTTTTTAGAGAGGAGGAGGAAGAAAGAGAGGGAGAGAAACATCAATGTGTGGTTGCCTCTCGTGCGCCCCTACTGGGGACCTGGCCCACAACACAAGCATGTGCCGTAGACTGGGAATCGAACCGGCGACCCTTTGATTCGCAGGCCGGTGCTCAACCACTGAGCCACACCAGCCAGGGCTCAATTTTTTTTTTTTTGTAGTGTATCACTCTTGAGAACTGCTGCTCCGGTTACTGATAGGAAAAGCAAGCTGAGGCCTCTGCCAGACCTCAGAGTTGGTGACACAAAAACAACGCTGATAACTTCACATATTTCTAAAGAAACCATAAAGAGCCCTGTCTCGGGTGGCTCAGTGCATTGAGTACCAGCCTGCGAACCAAGGGGTCACCAGTTTGATTCCTGGTCGAGGTACATGCCTGGGTTGCAGGCCAGGTCCCCAGCTGGGGGTGCATGAGAGGCAACCATACATTGTTTCTCTCTCTCTCTCATTCACTTACCCTCTGTCTAAAAATAAATAAATAAAATCTTAAAGAAAGAAAGAACTGAGAAGTGGGAAGCAAGAAGTCTACAGACATTTAAAACTACTCAGTTCAATCCACAGAAATTACATTTTTCTCCACTTCTATTCCTGGATAGAGTTAGAAAGATATGGAGTCTGCTCAGATAAAGGATCTTTTAAAAAAAATTGTAAGTGAAAAAATTTTTTAAATCTGAACCTTGTAGAATCAAAAGGCCACCTTAGGACTATATCCTATGGCTAAAGCCAGGGAGATACGGAATCAGGAGAAGTACAAGGTTATTGGATGATAACCTTATGTGTTGGACTGCCGGCTCCTAGAGTGTCGATCTCTATGTACCTCGCCAAGCAGCAGCACAGGTTAATGGGCTGTTAATTCATGCTTCTTGATGACATAACTTCTTAATCAATGATCTACACCTACAGGGAGGGGCTGACTGTTTAAAATAAAAGCTCAAAAGCCTTTTGTGGAAGATCTGACTCAAAGTCCAATGATACAAGATAAGGTAGTCAAAATCTCTGGGTCTAAGAAAAGAACTGCCATGGTTCCCCTCACTCTCTGCTTTCAGTCAGACTACTTTGTAGTGAGAATACACGGTCTCACCCTGGCTGGTGTGGCTCAGTGGACTGAGTGCTGCCCTGTAAACCAAGGGGTCACCGGTTCAATTCCCAGTCAGGGAATAGGCCAGGTCACAAGTTGGGGGCATGTAAGAGGCAGGCTATCATACATAGATGTATCTCTCTCTCCCTTCTCTAAAAATAAATAAATAAAATCTTTGAAAAAAAAAAAAACACCACCACAATCTCATCTATTTCTTCTAGGGTTCCTTAATCCCCTTCTTACCCAGCTAAGGACCACAGTCCATTGTTACAGTCACTTCCTTACATACCCATAACTCCCTTGCCTCACTCACTTGTGCCTACAAAATGCTAATCCCTAGTTAAATACAACTCTGCTCTGACTCAGTACTTGCAAATGCACAGCTGAACACATACTGGGCTGATTAACCTCACTCGAAATGGATGAACCCTAGTGTTGAATGGGCCTTTCATGTTCCTGGTTATCCTAAGCACACTGCCCTTACTCCATGCACTCTCCCAAGCTCCCAGATGACCACTTCATGCCCTTTTCTCTCTCTCCTCAAATCTCCTTCACCTTGCTTTCTATTTCACCAAGAAAACAGAAGCAAACAAGAAAAAAGTTTTCACATGCTCCTACCACTATGCACCCTTGACCCACTTGCTTCTATGCCTATGCTCTTTGCCTTCCCTCCTGTTACTATGGAAGATCTGTGTTCCAATATTTTTTTTTTTTTTTTTGAGAGAGAGAGAGAAAGGGAGGGGGTGAGAGAAACACTGATTTGTTGACCCACAACCTTGGCCTATCAGGGCGGCACTCTAACCAACTGAGCTACCTGGCCAGGGCAAACTATCTGTGTTCTTATCTAAGGCCAACCCTCACCTAGGGAGCAGACTCCATTCCTTCTTGCTTCCTCCAGGGCACTGCACGGGCAATCCCCCTCTTGGCTGGATCACTCCACCAGTACACAGAAAGATGGACAGATGCTGAAATACTTCCCATCTTGGGAGGAAAACAATCTAACTCTCAATCCCCTCCAGCAACCATTCCATTTATCTGCACCCCCTAGTCCCCTTTACAGAAAACTCCTTAAGGGATTCTACACTGTTACCTCCAATCCCGCTCCTATTTCTGCACCTGCAAACCCACCCCAATGACATTTCCACTTTCACCTTCCCCTCACCACTCCACTAACACCCCAGAAGGTCCCATGCAGTCTGGGGTCCCCAGAAATGACTCCCATGTTGCTGAGACCAATGTCATTCTCAGGCTCCAACTTAACTGACCTAGCAGTAGCACTGGACATACCCTAGCAGAGGTGGATGAGACTGTGAATTCTTTTTACAAAATAGCATGACTGAAAGTCGAGTGAGGAAGACCATGACAGCTTTTTGGGGCCTTCTTATACCCAGGAATTTTGGTTCACTCAGTCTTGGAGTTTTTCCATCACTGCCTTCAGTTCCCTCCTCCCTTCCTCACTAGAGGCTCTTTCTCAGCTTCCTCCGACTTCTAGTTAGGGCCCCAGGCCTTAGACTCTTTCTCTATACTCTCCCTGGGTAATCTTACCCAGCATGTAGTTTTCAATATTGTTCAAATTTCTCCCTCTAGCCCAATCTCTCTTCCCTGAACTTCAGAGTTTGATAGCCAATCACCAATGAATTATTTCCTTTTGAAAGTCTAATAAGCATCTCAAACTTCAGTTGCCCAAAACCAAATTCCTATCTTCCCCCAAGCCCGCCACGGTCCTACCCACCTGCCCAGTTTCTTACAACGTCTTACAAGAGATCTCCTTTTGCCACTTTTGTCCTCTTGCAGTCTATTCTCAACATAGCAGCTGGTGCTCCTTTTCAAAGGTAAATCAATGCTACATCTCTGTTCCAATCCCTCCAGTGGCTTCCCATCTTAACAAAGTAAAACCCAAAGTCCTTACCAAGTCTTACAATGTTCTCCCGTGGAAATCCAGCTTTCCGACCCCTGTGTTCTGCCATTCTTCCCCTCACTCACTCACGTCCCACCTCAGGGCCTTTGTATTTGCTCTTCTCAATGCCTGCTTAACTTGTTCCCTCACTGTCTTCAGGTCTTTGCCAAATTGTCACTTTATCAGTAAGGCCTTCCTTGACCATGACCCTAACCCCACCCCATCCCACCCCACCCTGACCCCTACAACTGGAAGTATCACCCCACCCCCACTCCAATATATCCTATCCCCCTTCTCTACCACCTATATAGTACATACTTACATATATATATGGTCTATACAGAGAAAAATCCAACCATTGTTAATATAATGAGAACGGTTTGCAGGACATCGATGTAACCTGGCAGCCAAGGAGAGTGGACTGGAATGTGCATGCATGAACAATGCCAACTTCACTGTACTAGTCAGTGGGGGTGGTAGACATCGTTGAGTAAGCATGTGTACTATGTGGCCGTCACACTCAAAATGACTGAGTAAAGCAATGAATCTGCATCAAATTTTGCATTAATCTTGAACATTCCTCTGGGGAAACTATTTGGATGATTCAGAAGGCCACAGCTTTGAGCAAATGGTGACTGGCAGCTTCATCACAACAACATGCCCACTCATGCATCATGTCTCATGCAGAGTTTTTTTTTGAAACATAAAAACACCCAGGTAGCTCAGACCCCATACAGCCCAGCTCTGGCACCCTGTGATTTCTGGGTTTTCCCAAAATTAAAATCACCTTTCAAGGGGAAAAGATTTCAGACCTTCAATGAGATTCAGGAAAATAACGGGGCAGCTGATGGTGACTGGGAGAGCTGTGTGAGGTCCCAAGGTGCCTACTTTGAAGGAGACTGAGGCATCATTGTCCTCTGTACAATGTTTCTTGTATCTTGTACCTTCTTCAATACATGTCTCTAGTTTTCGTATTACATGGCAGGATTATCTTCTGGACAGACCATATATATATATTTTTTTTTTAAACTAATTTATTTGCTTATTTATACAGGAGAACAAGAATTTCTTATATTTTCTATTTATTGCTGTTGCCCTACCATTGAGTCTGACACACAAAAGGCTTTCAATAAGTCTGTTGAATGAGTAAGTGAATCTTCAGTCACTGAAGGAGCGCGCTGGGGAGCAGAGCAAAGAGAAAGCAGAAGCTCACCTCTCAGTATGACAGAGAGAGAAGGTGCTGCAGACACTTACCTGCTCCCCGACTGGGAGGGTCTCGGGCTGGGGGAGGTGGTCTACTACTCTGTAAAGAAGGGGAGGCTGAAGTGGGTGGAGGAGGTGCTAGGCCTCTGACAGGCCCTGGTGTCTTCCTATGCAAAGAATTGTGTCTCTGTGGCAGCTCAGGAGCTGACTCATTAGTGGGACTGGAGGGTCCATTGGGGACTCCTGGAGGCTGGCGGTAAGGCGGAGGAGGAGGAGCCAGAGACTGGCTACTTGGTCCCATTCTGATAGTCACAGGGGAAGGAGGTGGTTTGACGGGGGGTGGAGCAGGAGGTCCCTCTCGACCAGGGTGTAGCCTTTGTCCAGGTGTGGGTGGCAAGGGTTTCTCTCTGTTGTAGGCTGGGGCTTTGTTGCTGTGCATAGGCAGAGACGTAGGGGGTGCGTTGGCACGCCGCCCTGGCGGTGGCGGAGGAGGGGCAGAGGAGCTGTGCTTCATGCCCGTACTGCTGGTGGTATGAGGCCGAGAGAGGTCCGGTAATGAAGGTCTCTGCATCCTGGGCAGTTCTGGGAGTGAGGCTCGGCTGCTGTCTGTATCATCTTGAGGGCGCCCACTGGCTGTAGACACTGGAGGCCTCGGGGCAGCAGCTCGAGAACTGGGGGCTTGCAGGGTCGGCTTACAAGCTAGGTTCTCTACAAACACACGAGACAACACTGGGTCAACAAAGCTAGAGATATGGTGGTCAGATCTCTAACTAACCCAGCCTCATTTCCCTGCATAGCAGCAGGGAAAGTACAATATTTGTATAGTACTGGTTTTTAATCTGGCTCAGAGACCATTAACAAATACTGCTGATATATGTTGAATATATTTTTATTTAATGCCTTTGCTTTATTCTACTCTACAACTCCACCTCTGCTCCCACTCCTTTCTCCCACACTGCTTAACCCCAGATGGACAGCCTGGGACCAGTCAGAAATTAATGCACTTGGGAAATATTCTAAGAAAGTCTTTTTCAGCCCTGGCTGGCGTGGCTCAGTGGACTGAGTGCTAGCCTGCGAACCAAAGGGTCGCTGGTTCAATTCTCAGTCAGGGCACATGTCTGGGTTGCGGGCCAGGTTCTCAGTTGGGGGCATGCGAGAGGCAACAATTGATGTATCTTTCACACATTGATGTTTCTGTCCCTCTCTTTCTCCTTCCTTTCTCATCTCTCTAAAAATAATTAAAATCTTTAAAAAAAAGTCAGTCTTAGGTACCTGAAACGTCCTTGGCTCCCACAGGTCGGAGCTTCGGCACTCCTCCTGGAAAGAGACCGCCCTTGGGCTGCAGGGCACCTGCTCCAGAGCCATATCCACCACCGCTTCCTTTGGGTTCTGGAAAACATACCATCAGAGCTTTCATTCCATATGCTCCAGGCTGTGACCAAGTTAATCCTGAGGAGAAACTCCTCTTCTCCTTGGGCTCTAATTTGAAAACAAACCAATCTTGCTTTTGCCCTTCCATTAAAAAAAAAAGTGAACCCTTTCTACTCCACAGCTTCATGGAGAGATGAAACTCTCCGCCATGATGAAAGAAAAGAACAAAAGGAACAAGGAGCCAATCTTCCCTTGTTTGGGCCAGAGGGAAAACCTGGACAAAGACACGTTCACCAGAATTCGCTGGGCTCAGCTCTCATAGTCCGGGATAGTAAGGGGGCTAATGGCTCAGGAACCCAGATCTGAACAGACTTCACAGAAGTCTTTGAGAATGGATACTTGTAGCGATTATTAAATCACCACTGGCTTTCAGCTGAGCATTTTTAGGACCGTGGTGGTCTCCAAAGAGAACAGCCAAGGATTTGCCCTAACAAGCACTGGTGACAGTACACGAAGTCTTAACCCAGAGAATGCTTCCCAAAGGTCAAACAGAAGTTTCTAAGGTATTCAGATGAAGAGATGGGAAGACAGCCAAAGAACATCCCAGGACAAAACTCTCCTACTCAAGACCCAACAATAAAAATGACAGCCCAGCCACGTCTCCAAATCCACCCTAGGATCCTCGCAGTTCACTAAGAAATGAAGCTTAGACTCACTCTCAAGGATGGGAGCACTCCGATCATTAATGTTGGTCACCCTCTTCAGCTTGGTCCCTTTGCAGATGTCCTGTAAGAGGGCACCTCGCCCCCGCTGTTCATCTCTGCTCAGCTTGGGCTGCTCGGTATTTGCCTAGAGGAAGAGGGATATATGTAAGTTTACCCTAAATAGTCCTCTTCATCACAAGCTCAGTATAAACGCCTTGAGCCAAACTGGGCTCCATGAGACGCCTGTCTAACCTAAACAGATATACAGCCACACAGTACATAATGGTAGTGTGTATTACCATTCTTCTTAGTCCTTTTTCTCCTGTTGTGCCTTCTGTGATGGGTAAAGTTCTCCTTCCTATTCAGAGGCTTCTGATAGGAGGCCTGCACTAATACTGAGTACTTAACTTACATGCTAGGCCTGTTGTGTGTTGATGCTTTAGGTGTATCAGCATCATCAAGGCAAACATCTATTGAGCCCCTGCTGTGCCTTAGGCATTGTGCTAAGCACAGTACTGCTATGATCAACTGCAACAGGAGCACAGGGACAGATGGCTAGATAAATGGGACAAAACAGACAGATCCAGATCTACATACAAAATAGTAAGAGTGTATTTCATAAGAAAGGATAGACTATTAAATATAAGATGTTAATAGCAACTGGTAATTTTTGGAAAAAAATAATAAAGTTAGATACCTACCTCAGCTTACTCTCAAACGAATTCTAGCTATATTTAAGTATAAAAAAAACTGTAAGAAAATATAGCTACAGGAAGTACATTTTAAGCATGACAACTAAAATACAGGAAAAGATAGATTTGCTTAGTAAAAAATATTTATTAGAAATATAAGTAAACAGATGATATACTGGAAGGAGAAATCATCTGTGACAAATGTAACATATGAGAGACACAGAGGTAGTGTCCTAAGTCTATAGAGCACAAGTGACGAACACAAGGACCGCGGGCCAAATCCGACCCTCCACCTTGTTTTATCCGGCCCAGCACCTTGTTTCTACCCTGCGGCAGCTCTGAGCTCTCCCTCGACTGTGAAGGAGTAGTTACATTTATACAGTCCTAAAATTACATTTGGCCCTTTGAAGGCAACCACGAGGCTGATGTGGCCCCCGGTGAAAATGAGTTTGACACCCCTGCTGTAGAGCATTAACATATAAAGATGACTTAGAAATCAACAACGTAACAATTAAAGAATATGAACAATACTGTGTAAAAGAAATCAAAGAGCCAGCAAATATGAAAAAAAAAATCAACTATAACAAGAGAAATGCAGGGAAAAACACAGTATCATTATTTACCTATGGCACTGGTAAAGGTTATTACAATCTTAACTGAAGAGACTGCTAGCTTTGTGAAGGCAGGGACCACAGCGGGCAATGATGTGCAGTGCCTGCACAATACAGATGTTAAAAAACGTGCAGAACAAATAACCGCCCTATGGTGGTCATAAGGACTGAGGGAAACCGGTTCGCTCTGGTACTATCTGCAGGAAGATAAATTGGCATGATCTTTCTAGAGAGTAACTTATGTATTAAACACCTTTAAAAGTCAAGCACAAGAATTCTACTTGTAGAAATTAACTTGGAGAAAATAAGTGCATAGAGATGTTAATAATGTAGCAAAAAATGATTTTTAGTAGCATAAATCTGAAAATAATCTGTAAGTTTGACCACAAAGAACAATGATAACCATACTCTTAAAGTATAAATAAATACTGCCCTGGCTGGAGTGGCTCAGTGGACTGAGCACGAGCCTGCAAACCAAAGAGTGGCCGGTTCAATTCCCAGTCAGGGCACATGCCTGGGTTGCGGGCTTGGTCCCCTAGTAGGGGGCACACGGGAGGCAACCACACATTGACGTTTCACTCCCTCTCTTTCTCTCCCCCTTCTCCCCTCTCTAAAAATAAATAAATAAAAACTTTTAAAAAAAAGTGTAAGTAAATATCTTTTCATGGCAGTAAATGTCTGCCACAACCAAGTAAAAATATTCTAAAATAATACACAGTATGATTCCAGTTTTCTCTTCTATAGGAGTAACAATAGAACCTACCTCACAGAATTAAATGATAATACTTTTTTAAAAATTGATTGTAGAAAGAGGAAGGGAGAAAGAGACAGAGAGAGAAACATCAATTTGTTGTTCCACTTAACTTACACATTCATTGACTGATTCTTGCAGGTGCCCTGACCGGGGATCAAACCCACAACCTTGGCGTATGTGGATGATGCTCTAACCAACTGGCTTACCCGGCTTACCCGGCCAGTGCGTAAATGGTAACACTTTTCAGGAGCTCAGCACAGTGCCTGGCATATAATCAAAGCTCAATAAACTACGCCTAGATGACATTTGGAAGAAAACACACACACAGCAAATTTCTGGAAGAATGCACACTGATACTACCAAAAGTTAACTTCTTGTAATAATGATTTATGCTTGTCCGTATTTTCTAGTTTTCCTACAATAAATACCTAAGACATACAAAACGTTAACAAAAGTTAATTACAGATACTTTAACATTGTATGTTTATTGGTATTCTCTATTTTTTTCCCACATTTCTAGTACAGTAAAAATATTTTTTAAATTACTATTTAATAACATGACCATTCACCATGTATTAATGAGTAAGAGGAACAAATTAGAAATCAGTATGCATGTAAAACACAACCTCTGTTTTTTTTTAAAAAGTAGGAAGAAACAAAGGGAGGGAGGTAGTAAAAGGGTATACACAAAACTGTTATGAATGCCTGGATTATGGGTAATTGCTCCTTTTTTTATCCATAATTCATAAATTTCTTGAACATATTACTTTTATAATGAGAAAATTATTAGACACATAGATCAATGGAACAGAACAGAGAGCCCAGAAATAAACCCACACCTTTACAGTCAATTAATATTAAACAGAGGAAGCACATACAACAGGCTAAAGATAGTTTATTCAATAAATGGTGTTGGGAAAGATGGACAGATATGCACAGAAAAATGAAACTAGACCACATTCTTACACCACACACAAGAATAAATTCAAAATGGATTAAAGACTTAAACATTAAGACCTGAAACCATAAAAACTGTAGAAGAAAATATAGGCAGAAAAATTTCAGACATTGCTCATAGCAGTATTTTATCAGATACATCTCCCCAGGCAAGGGAAACAAAAGAAAAAATAAACAAATGGGACTACATCAAACTAAAAAGTTTTTGCACAACAAAGAAAATCATCAAAATAAAAAACCCACAGTGGGAGAACATATTCGCTGACACATCTGATAAGAGTTATTATCCAAAATTTATAACGAACTTAACAAAACTCAACACCAAAAAACAAACAACCCAATTAAAAGATGGGCAAAGGACCTGAACAGACACTTCTCCAAGGAGGACAGACAAATGGCCAATAGACATATGAAAGGATGCTCAACATCACTAATCATGAGAGAAATGCAAATTAAAACCGCAATGAGACACCATCTCACACCTGCCAGAATGTCTCTCATCAATAAATCCACAAACACCAAGTACTGGGGAGGGTGTGGAGAAAGGGGAACCTTTCACACTGTTGGTGAAAAGGCAGACTGGTGCAGACACTGCGGAAAGCAGTGTGGAGACACCCCAGAAAATTAAAAATGGGTCTGCCTTTTTTTTCCCACACTGTTACTTATGCAGCTCCTACGCCAAAGACATCACATTCAAGGGCAGGAAAGGGCTGCAAAGTGTTCAGTTTGCGCCTTTTTTGTGGATCTGCCTTTTGACCCAGCAATCCTACTTCTGGCAATATATCTGAAGGAACCCAAAACACTCATTCAAAAGAACATAAGCATCCCTATGTTCACTGCAGCATTATTTACAATTGCTAAGATATGGAAGCAGCCCAGGTGTCCATTAGTAGATGAGTGGATAAAACCAACTATGGGACATTTACACAATGGAATACTACTCAGATGTAAAAAAGAAAATTTTACCCTGTGTGATAGTGTGGATGGACCTGGAGAACATTATGCTAAGTGAAATAAGCCAGTCAGAGAAAGACACACACCACATGATCTCACTCATATGTGGATTCTAATGAACAAACTGTGACTACCATGCAACACAGAGACAGACTCAGAGATGGAGAGCAGGATGACAGCTAAGGGGGAGGGTGGGGAGGGGGTGAAGGGAGTGAGCAAAAAGGAAAAAGGACCCATGGACATGGACAACAGTGTAGTGACTGCAGAGGGGAGAATGGGGTATAAAGGGGCCTAAATGGTAATGGAAAAAATACAATAAAAAGAGAAAAAATTATTATTAAAAAAGTACTGCCCTGGCCTGGTGGCTCACTAGTTGGAGCGTCATCCCACACATCAAAAGGATGCAGGTTCTATTCCCAGTCAGGGCACATACCCAGGTTGCAGGTTCAATCCCCAGTTGGGGCATGAACAGGAAGCAACTGATCAATGTTTCTGTCTCACATGATGTTTCTATCTCTGTCCCTTTCTCTCTCTCTAAAGATCAATAAACATATGCTTGGGTGAGGAGTAAAAAAAAATTACCAAGCACATCAAGATTGAGGCTGTGACCTCCACAAACAGCACCACCATTCTGCACGTGGAAATGCCTGGGTGCACCTCAGTCAGTCCGCAAACCAGAGCCAGCCATTCAAACCTCTCTCCTCTTCCTCATTCTTCCATCTGTCATCAAACTCTTTACGGCTCTACTTTCTAAGTGTCTCTCATTTCCACTCCCCATCCTCACTGCTTCCATCCAGGCCCTCAATTTTCAGTTGTGTCTGGCTTCTCTCTGCAGTCCTGACTTCCCTGTCTCAACTCCCAACCCACTATCCATACTATTTAGCGTGATCTTTCTAATACAAACTCAATCAGGTTAATCCTGTTCCTGTAAATACTTCAACACCTCCCCATCATCACTGCGAGAAAAATCCAAACCCTTAGCCTACATCTCCAGCTTCACCTCCCACCACACCCCCTTCTCAAGCAATAATCTAAACTTCTGTGTGCTTTCTTACAAGTCGGTACCCTTCCACATTCTGCTTCTGCAACTTCGAGTGTCCTCGCCCTCTTCTTTCTGGCTAAACCTCACTCATCCTTTAAGACTCAGTTCAAGCATCACTTTGCCCCTAGAAGCCTCCTTTGATGGCCTCCTCTCTCTCTCCAGCCACTAGGTGAGGTGTCCTACTTTGTGGCACCATTCATCTGTGCCTAGCACAGAATTTGCCTGTTGACTTTTCTGTCTTGCCCATTTTGCTGGGGGCCCTTGAAGGCAGAAACTATCTTATTTTGGGCGATGGTATTACAGATGATTTTTATTTGCATCTGTTCATTTGCATATTTCCCTTCTCTTTTAACTAATTACACACACACACACACACACACACACACACACACACACCTAGCCAAGTCCCCGACACATAGTAAACCCCCAATGAAAGGCTACTAAAATAGCATGATGCAGGACATTAATCCAAGAGGTTATAAGATCGAAGAAGTGCTTTGGGTCCTTGAATCCCACTATAACCAGAGCAGCTCTGCTTTTATCTTTACTCAGTGGGCTTCCACATAAAATTTCACCCAAAAAGGGAATTCATACATATTCTCAAACAACATGTGTGAAAAGCAGAAGTTATGAGAAAAAAACAAGTTGGCAGACCCGAACTCTTGTCCTAGGTCAGAAATAAGTCAACTAGGCAAGTCACTGGTCCTCTGTAAGCACAATTTCTCATCTGTTAAACACCTAACACACCCACACATACACACATACCTCTGGGAGAGTCATTCTCTAAGACTTACTTTTGCTTCTAAATTTTACAAAAATGAGATAAAGCACCCAGGTTGCTTCTTTCTCGTGTGACACTATCCAAATATAGTAAAAGTGGCTGCCTCCTGGGTTTAGAAGCCACACTGTTTTTTAAAATCTCATTATCAAAACTTTAAGTCTTCTTACTGATACATTCCACAAACTCCCTTCTTTCTTGATGGGGTGTTAGACTTCATGGACTTGGCTTTAAAATGAATTGATTTGGAGAGGAAGAAGAGATGAAATGGTACCAAGAAACAACCACCAGAAACTGCCATGCCTTTTCTCAAAGATGCCAGAGAAATGATGCACTGACCTTTTTCAGAACAAATGGTTTTAGGGGGGAGACACCAGTTCCTCTGATGCCACCTGTCCAAATCTCCAGACTGAACCAGAACAAGAACACAAGTCATTATGGTCCTAGGAGGACCTCTCAGGAATCAGACCCATTGATAAGGGCAGACTTGACTTGTTTATTCTCCATCTTCCTGTACCACAAGTCTTTAAGTACATACAGTAGTATGTCTTATACCATAGAAACGTAAGTATCCACTAAGGTTTTGAGACAGCCGAGTGGAATGATTACCTACCTGATTAAAAGCGGGAGGTGGAGGGGGACCAGGAGGGGGCGGAGGGGGAGGAGGAATTGGCATCCTTGCCCTGCTCGCAGTTGGCACTGCTCTCTCTCTGTTTTAACTTGCAGCTGTAGGTCACTCATATACCTGCAAATGAAACAGAAATTCATGAGAACTTTGCCACTGAAGACACTGAGTACCAGGAGAACTAGGGGATGGGGCGTGACACCAGAGAAACTAAGCACCTCATTTCCTAGCTCCACTATGACAGAGTCCAGGGCTTAGTAAACTTTTCTTATAAAAGGCCAGATAATAAATAGTTTAGGCTTTGTAGGCTGTGTATAGTCTCTGTCACATATTATTTTTGTTTTGACATTTTTCAAATTAATACTTTATTTATTTTAGGTTCAGAGCAAAACAACAGAAAGTACAGACAGCACTCACATATCCCTGTTCCCGCCACACACACACAGCCTCCTCATCTACAGCCTGCAGTGCTACATCTGTTACAATGGGACCTACATCGACACCTCATTATCATCCAAAATACACAGTTTACATTAGGGCTCACTCTTGGTATTGTTCATTCTGTGGGTTTGGATAAAGTATACAGACAACTACCCACAACTGTAGCATCATACAGAAGAGCGGCACTGCCCTAAAAATAACCTGTGCTCTGTCTATTCATCCCTCCTTCCCCCCAACCTGTCAACCACTCATCTTTTTATTGTCTCTACAGATTTGCCTTTTCCAAAATGTCATACAGTTGGAACCATAATAGGTAGCCTTTTCAAATTGTCTTCCTTCACGTTCTTCCATCCATGTATTTTCATGGTTTGATAGCTGACTTCTTTCTGGCACTGAATACTATTTCATTGTCTGGATGTACCACAGTTTATTTATCCATTCACCTACTGAAGGCCATCTTGGCTGCTTCCAATTTAGTTATGAATAAAGCTGTGTGGACCTAAGTTTTCAGCTCATCTGAGTAGACAGAAAGGAGCATGAATGCTGGATCACATGGTAATAAACTGCCAAACTGTCTTCCAAAGCGGCTGTACCATTCTGCACTCCCTCCAGCAATGAAGGAGAGCTCCTGCTGCCACATTCTTGTCAGTGTTCAGTGTTGCCAGTGTTTTAGATTTTGGCCCTTCTAATAGGTGTGTAGTGGCACCTCATTGTTTTAATTTGCAATTCCCTAATGACAAAGGAAGTCGAACATTTTTCATATGCTTACTTGCCATCTGTGTATCTGGTGAGGTGTCTGTTCATCTTTTGCCCAGTTTTTAATCAGGTTGCTTGTGTTTTCTTATTGTAGAGTTTTAAGAGTTCTTTGTGATTTTGGATAACAGTCCTTTATCAAATGTGTATTTTGCAAGTACGTTTTTTCAGTCTGTGTCCTGTCTCATTCTCTCAATTTTTACATTTAAAATATGTAAAAACCATTCTTAATTCATGGGCCATACAAAAACAGACCACGGATCACATCTGAGTCATAGATTACTGACCCCTGAAATAATCACATCACTGGAATCTTATCACAGCATAAATACCATGTGAGAATTTAGCTACTTATCAAATTACCAAAAAAAATATATATATATATATATGGCTGTTCGTATACTACAGTGTGTAAGTGACCCTCATCATACAGATGAGACTAAAGCCAGTGAGCTGTCTTACCCTAAGATATTAAAGTAGGGGGCAAAGATAAAACCAAAACTCAGCCCCTGGCCAATGTGACCCAGTTGGAGCAAGGTCCCATACACCTAAAGGTTTCAGGTTTGATCCCCAGTCAGAGCGTGCACAGGAGGCAACTGATCGACGTTTCTCTCACACATCAATGTTTCTCTCTCTCCAGCACCCTCTCTAAAATCAATGAAAAAATGTCCTCATGTGAGGAATGAATGAATGAATGAATGAATGAACAAATAAATCCAAAACTCAGGAACAATAGCTACCCCCAAAAAACGATTCCAAGGAAATCTCGATTCTTTGTTTTTTTAAGGCTTATTTTTTATTCTCACTTGAGAAAGAGGGGAAGGATCAGGGGAGAGAGAGGGAGAGAGAGAGAGAGAGAGAAACAGAGAAACATCAATGTGAGGGAGAAACATTGATCAATTGCCTCATGAACGTGCCCCAACTGGGGATCAAACCTGAACCCTAGGCATGTGCCCTGATCGGGAATTAAACCAGTGACTTTTCAGTGACTAGTACTCCAAACAACTGAGCCACACTGGCCAGGCCAAAATCCCAGTTCTTGACCCTCACAAAATCAAAGTCAAAATAACATGACTACCAGGGACTACAACTTACATATGACAGGAAAGTTTCAAGATAGAGTACTCAACTTCATTAGTTAACCCATGGAAGAACTACTCCCAAGCAAGGTGATTAACACAATTAGGACCCAGGAAAATCCACAGGCTGCCCCTAGCACAGATGGGTGACCATGTGTACCGAGCCAAGCCGAATAGATCCAACCAATTTGGCAATCCACTGGAGAGGTCTGGTTCTGAACTCTTTAAAGGGGTGATCAAAATCTCTTTGTGAATAAAGGAGTAACCACTCAAATGCGTCTCTCAATGCCTTGGGAGTGATGAAAGGAAAAGGCAAATATTCCAAAGGTTCTATAAAACCAAGAACCTTTATAGGTGGGTAGAATTTGATCAGAAACATGACTGTGAAGGTCTTCAAAATGCCAACTGCCCCCAGCGTGAGGCCCCTGTAGGCTGACAGGGCTTTTTGCTCCAACCAAAAAGAACCGCACTTTAGCTAGGTGGTTCCCATCGGACACAGTGTCAGAACTCACTTAAGAAACAAGCAGCTAACTCCCTTCCAGGGGAAATACCTTCTGGTGCTGCTTTCAAAACTAAGCCAAGCATTTCTTTGCCAGGTATTGAACACACTAGGTTTTAAAAATTTATCAAAATAGTAAATTCTCATAAGCAGACCATCTATCATGTGGCGGGGTGGGGAGAACGGGACACAAACTGAAAATAAAACATGAAGAAAAAAAAATTCTCCTATTTCAATTCTCTGGATTCTCTATGACTGTTCTACTCCAAAGCCCCCACAGTATTCTTTTAAAAAGCTAGCAGGAAACATAGGGTAAATAATAGTCTATTCAGAAACAGATGTTTTCAGCTAATTCCAATCACCTCTGTTCTTGACTTTTTGAGTGTCCAGTTCTACCTTTGCCATTGCCACAGTTGGCATGATCTCCTTCAATGACCAGGAAAAGAGATTCATACAAGCCCCTAATTCTTTCCATATCCACAGGTGATCCAGCCTACATGCTATAAAGTAAGAAGTGACCTAAAGGAACAACCTTATGCCTGACAGTGAGCACCACTTATTAGGAAAAGCAGTGATCGCTAGCACAGGAAATCTTTTTCTGAAGTCAACCCACTACAAACGACCACTGATATAAACACAGCTAGAGATGCCTTCTTTTTTTTTTAAATATAGTTTATTGATTATGCTATTAAAGTTGTCCCAATTTTTTCCGCCTTTACCCCTCACCACCCAGTAACCCCCTTCCATCCAGCAATCCCTCCCCCTTAGTTCATGTCCATGGGTCGTGCATATAAGTTCTTTGGCTTCTCCATTTCCCATACTATTCTTGACATCCCCCTGTCTATTTTGTTTCTACCAATTATGCTTCTTAATCCCTGCACCTTTCTTCCCATTCTCCCCCTTCACCTTCCCAGCTGATAACCCTCCAAATCATCTATGACTGTTTTCCTGTTCTGGTTGTTTGCCTAGTTTGTTTTTTTAGATTCAGTTCTTGACAGTTGTTGAGTTTGTTGCCATCTTAATGTTCATGGTTTTTATTTTCTTCTTTTTCTTAAATAAGTCCCTTTCACATTTCATGTAATAATGGCTTGGTGATGATGAACTCCTTTAGCTTTACCTTATCTGGAAAGCACTTTATCTGCCCTTCCATTCTAAATGATAGCTTTGCTGAATAGAGTAATCTAGGCTGTAGGACCTTACTTTTCATCACTCTGAATACTTTTTACCAGTTCCTTCTTGCCTGCAGTTTCTTTTGAGAAATTAGCTAACAGTCTTACGGGTACTCCTTTGTAGGTAACTAAATGCTTTTCTTTTGCTGCTTTTAAGATTCTCTTTCTCTTTAACCTTTGTCATTTTAATTATGATGTGTCTTAGTGTGGTCCTCTTTGTGTCCATCTTGTCTGGGACTCTCTGTGCTTCCTGGACTTGTATGTGTATTTCCTTCGCCAGATTAGTGATATTTTCTTTCATTATTTTCTCAACTAAGTTTTCAATTTCTTGCCCTTCCTTTTTTCCTTTTGGCATCCCTATGATTCAGATGTTGGTATGTTTAAAGTTGTCTCAGAGGTTCCTGAGTCTGTCCTTGTTTTTTCTGTTCTTTTTTCTTCTTGCTGTTCTAAGTGAATGCTTTTTCCTTCCTTGTGTTCCAAATTGTTCACTTGATTCTCGGCTCCCTCCCTTCCACTGTTGGTTCCCGGTAGATTTTCATTTCACTCAGTGTAACCTTCATTTCTTCCCTTATGTTTTTGCCATGTTCTGTGAGGTCTTTAAGCATCCTGATCACCAGTGTTTTGAACTCTGCATCTGATAGATTGGTTATCGCCATTCTGTTTAGTTCTTTTTCTGGGGTTTGTTCTGTTCTTTCATTTGGGTCATATTTCTTTGTCTTCTCAATTTGGCAGCCTCCCTGTGTTTTAGGTAGAGGGGCTTTTGACTCCCTGTAAAAGGCACCTGTAAATTGTGTGGGGTAGAGCCTTAGGTAATTGCCAGGTTGGGGCAAACGGCTTCACCACTTTGTGGCTCTGTGTTGAGGGAGGGTTCAGAGGGGAAAATGCCACTGCCTGGCTTCTGAAGGCTTCCCCATGTAAGTCCATGTAGGCCCTTTAAACAAATTTTCCTGAAAACCTGTCAGTTTCTTCCACTGCCCCAACCTCCAGCCCGAGGTTATGGAGATTTATCTCCCAGTGCTGGAACCCTGAGCTGTGTGGTCTGGCCTGAGGCTGGGATCACTTGCTCCCAAGGTATCCCTCCCGATTTTTAGTCCCACATGTGTGAATGTGGGACTGCCCATTCTGCCAATGCATGTCTCTCCGTGCCCATAACTCCGCCCCTCATACCCATCTGGATGAATGTGGCTTCCTTAAATCCTTGGTTGTCGGACTTCCATATGGCTCCATTTTCTGATGGTTGTTATTTGTTTTGAGAAGTAGTTGCAATTCTCTCTGAGGCTGCGCAAAGAGGCAAAGCGTGTCCACCTACACCTCCATCTTGACCACAAGTCAGATGCCTTCTCAAAGTAGGTTCAATTCAAACTCCAATTTCAAAATAGATCCATCAAAAAAAAAGTCACCTTCATCAAGTGACTGACTTTAGTGGCGACTACTGGCAGTGGCTCGTGACATTTCTTCTGCCTCCATAAAGACTGCATGTACGCCATGCTCCGATCAGTGACACTTAGTCTACAATGGTACATAC
The DNA here is from genome assembly GCA_007922815.1 of Macrotus californicus. Lineage (NCBI taxonomy): Eukaryota > Metazoa > Chordata > Mammalia > Chiroptera > Phyllostomidae > Macrotus > Macrotus californicus. The sequence goes on along the minus strand of VMDR010000279.1, from coordinate 219,978 downwards.
ACTGCAGTAGGATGCTGTCAAGTCTATTTTACGGTGAGGACCCTGAAGCCCCAGGAGTGGGAGTGCGTGCAGGCACACCGACAGAAGGGGCAAAACTGAATGATATGAGGGTGCCCGCCTAAATTCACTCAGGAGTGAACTACAAAGTTAAGAGTCAAGTTTAGGTCTTCTCATCCCCTTCTACTTCACTAATCACTGAAAAAAATGTCTCCACTGAAAATTGGCTGGACTTAGCAAATTCTCTACTACTTTTTCCAAATTAAAATTCAACCCACTCCCAGTTTCTATCCTAGTGATAGAATACAATCAGTTCCCTATGTTTTCCAAAAGCAGCCAAACTTATGTAAAGTTAAATTAATACAACTTTCCTTTGCATGAAAATCCCCAAAGAAGCTTTATTACAATGAATTTAGGATTGACACGTGCCATCACTAATTCAATGCAGAGAGTCTGCTTTCAGAACTGCTTTTAGTTAAAAATAAATGAACCAAAGCCAGATGGGTACTGGATTTATCAAGGTGATCACTTTGTAAGGTATATAAATGTCTAATCACTATGTTGTACACCTGAAACTACCATAATATTGTATGTCAACTATAATTGAAAAATAAAAAAATCTTTTTAAATGAACCAAAAACAGTTCATATAGTTTTATGACAGAAATAAATTTTAATGACCAACTATTTTCAGTCAATTCAGGCCTCCTGGAGCACTGTCTATTGCGATTTTAAGAATCTAACATTCCTGAGATTAAACTTAAAAAGAAGGTTCGTTACAGAATTTCTAGGCTTTCCTTTCTATTAAATTAGAACAACAAACTTCACCACCTGTGCTCTTCAGAGTCCTTGATTTTCAGAAATATCGTGAGACTGCCTCTAGTTCAGTAATATAGCAATTTTCATTCCCTTCTTAAGCCCTTCCATCTACCCCATGATATAAAAAGCTCTTCACATCCTCAAGAGTCAATTTCTTTTTCTGAAAGGAAAGAAAGGAGGGAGGGAGGGAAGGAGGAAGGAAAGGAGGAGAGAGAGAAAAGGAGGGAAGAGAATGCAGGATTTTTTTTTTTAAGATACAGGGTTCTTTATTTAAGATTTTATTTATTTATTTTCAGAGAGAGGGAAAGAGAGGGAGAGAAGCATCAATGTGCAAGAGAAACGGTGACTGGCTGCCTCTTGCACGCCCCCAACTGGAGACCCGGCCAGCGATCTAGGCATGTGCCCTGACAGGGAATCGAACCGGCAATATTTTGGTCAGCAGAACAAAGCCCAACCCACTGAGCTACATCAGCCAGGGCTCAATTTCTTTTAAATAAAAATCAGAGAGCATTATTTCAAGTCTCCCTGATGTCAAATTTATCAAAGAATTCAGAGATGTTTTCATAAAACCATGAAATGAACTTTTGAAAAGTGCTTTCTTCTACTCAAAAGACCAAAACTATTTTTCTATTAAATTTCCTAATATTTCATCCAAATATTTCTATGTTTTAGGAGCAGGAGACTTGAGTACAAAGACACTGACTATTACATTTTGCATCTGAGAAATAAAGAATCCAATTTAGTTGTTGCTTTTTTCATGCTTAATATAAGAGGTATCCTAGTTACCACAACAATTTAGGGCCTTTATTCAAATGACATTCTGCTGTTATAAAACTCAAGTTTCAACTGCAAGTTAGTTTAAAAAGAAAAAAAAATCTAAATCTTAATGCTATCTACTTTCATGCTAAGAGACCTCAGGTAACAGCACTTTCCTTTAATCTTGACTTTGATTACAGAGTAAATTACAGTGTCAAAGTACCCAACAAAATCCTACAGGGAAAAAAAAAACCGACCTTAAAATGTAGGCTGCCTCCCCTCAGCAAAGTCTCAAAAGCCTCAGTTCCACCTCACAAGAATAAGTTACATGGCCCTGGCTGTGTGACTCGGTTGGAGCGTCATTCTGTGCACCAAAAGGTTGCTGGTTCAATTCCTGGTCAGGGCACATACCTAGGTTTTGTGTTTGATCCCTGGTTGGGGTGCACATGGGAGACAATCAATTGATGTTTCTCTCTCCCTTCCTCTCACTCTAAAAAATCAAAGGAAACATGTCCTCGTGTCAGGATTAAAAAAAAAAGAAGTTATATGAATAGGAATTTGGGATGTCAACAAGAAAATCATCTCTCCTTTTTTAGATACATATTCAATTCTTTAATATCCTATTAAACCCCTTCCTAATATAAAGAAAAAGAAAAATAGGTAAAGAGACATTTCAAGATGATCTTTGGACCAATGGCTCTCCTACTGTCTGTAGATATCCTGAAGAGAAGACAGTTGTGTCTTAAGAAGATTCCAGACATTCTCCCCACTGGAATTTTTCTGATCCCACAGTTCAAATCAGAAGAAATCTAACAGTATCAGAGATGGAACATACATGTTTGACAGAAAACCAGCTGCTCCAGGACAGAAAGTGAAAAGCCAATGAAATGGGAACGGGCTCAATGTGTTACAGAACTAGTAAGAAAGCCAGGGTAGCTGGAATACAGTGAGGAGAGTGGTAGGAAATGAAATCAAAGGCCTTGCAGACCATCCTCCAAATCTGAAAGTAGTACCCTTCTCCATGTAATGTGCCTATAATACCAAAGAAGTCTAAACGAACCAACAGCTTCACACCTAAAGGAAACCATAAATTCAATCACTGATTTCATTAATCCCAGATTGCACTTGATCTCTTAGTTTGCACGGGTAAAGGACTTATGTATTAACTGGAAGCCTTCCAGGGTTAAAAGTTACCTGATGGTATAATCTGCTTGCACGTTCACCTGCCCTTCAACTTTGCTCCTGAAAAGCAGTACAGTGTGGAGGAACTCATTACCATAGTGGCATAAGGGCATCCAGCTCCTAAGCCAAAGAACCCCAACATGGGAGAAGGGCCAGAAGCTACCTAAGAGTATTCACATGCCACTCCAGGAGACCAACAAACAGCAAGAGTCAAACAGGTTCCCATAATTACACGGGAACTCATGTCAACACAGAATTACGAACACACCTCCATGTGCTCTAGGGCAGAATACAGTACAGGGTCTCCACTAAATCACTTTTGGTTTAAAATACAAGGAAACAGACTAGAGTAACTTTCAAGTTATACAAAGGCCTCCTCCCACAAAAGGCTTTGTGTAGTTTGAAAATAACCCACAGCACTCTTCTCCCAGTGGAGAAGGTGCTACTTCCCCCTTGAAATTCAATTCAGTCAAACCTCTGATGAAACAGATTTCCATCATGATAGAATTATTAAAATTCGAAGGTTAGCTCCATGAGGGAAAAAATCATTTTTCCAACTGCAGTCATTTTTCAATCATGGACAACTCAACTATGCAGCAAATCTGATTGATCCAACAAATAATAAAATATCACATACCCACTGTTAATATTTAAACTGAAAATCCTGTGACTTCTACAACTAAACCTGGTTGTTTTACTCTTTTTTTTTTTTTTTAAGATTTTATTTATTTATTTTTAGGGAGAGGGGAAGAGAGAGAGAAAGAGAGGGAGAAACATCAATGTGTGATTGCCTCTCACACATCCCCAACCGGGGATCTGGCCCACAACCCAGGCATGTGCCCTGACTGGGAATCGAACCGGCGACCCTTTGGTTCACAGGCCACCACTCAATCCACTGAGCCACACCAGCCAGGGCAAACTCTTTAGATAAATGATTTTTCACAGTTACAAACAGCACATAACCCTGGAAGAGAAAAGGAAGAAGGCAGAAGAAAGATAACTACATAATGAAATCCTTTCAAATATCATTTTTCTAAAAAAAAATAAGTACACATCCCAACAAAATGAGGCTTTTTTCCCCATAATATGACTCTTTCCTCTCGTCCCACATTTTTTAGAAGCCCTAAAAACATAAACTCAGGGGACTACTTATTCACATACTACTTGATGTGGTAAATATTAGGTACCACAGGTTATTCCCAGGTACAGGGCAACCCAGGAGGCAAGTCCTGTCATCTAAAACGATGGTAAACAATGAGAAGTCTACTCTTGTGTTCAATTAAATTACTGCTGCAAAGAATAGCTTCATAAAAAGAGAACTAATGCAAGAGCAACTGTAAATTAAATGTCTGAAAATCATCCTAAACAGATGATATGGAATGACCTCACCAAACATCCCCATCCCCTACCACACCTGAAAGCAGAGAGAAAACCTGTTATCCTGAAAGCACTCAAGTACTGGGAAGGTGGGGGGACATGTACAGAAAACAGTCAACTGCTAATAGTCAACAGCTAATAACCACCACAAGATTTCCAAGAACTGAGAACCAGAGTACTACTCTTGGCTTCTAGAACATTACTAAGACAGGCACTACTTGGCTCCTGACCTCCAAGCAAATCACAGCAACCTAGGCACAGCTGCAAATATCTCATTTACAGATGCTTCTGAATGGCAGTGAAAGTTTCCTTTTAGGCCTAGGGATCTATAAATATACAAAAGAAGAGAATATGCCCTTTCATACTGTCAAATTTAAAAATAAACTTCCAATCACAGTGCTTGAACATCTCCAAAAATGATGCTGCATACATCCAAGGCAGATCATTAGTACATCTGTTTTCAAAGCCTAAGTTAATTTCCCATTTTACAAAAAAATTTTTTAAAAATTAAGATTTCTGGATTTAGACAGTGAAATGATACAGAAAGTAGCTCAATCTTCATAACTGATATTTTCTCCCCTCCCACACATCCCAGGAACCAGTGGATGTAGAAATGTTGGCTAAAAAAACAGAGTCAAGCCCTGGCTGGTGTAGCTCAGTGGATTGACTGCAGGCCTGCCAACCAAAGGATCATTGGTTTAATTCCCAGTCAGGGCACATGCCTGGGTTGCGGGCCAGGTCCCCAGTAGGGGGCATGCCAGAGGCAACCACACATTGATGTTTCTCTCCCTTTCTGCTTCCCTTCTCCTCTCTAAAAATAAATAAATGAAATCTTTAAAAAAAAGGAGTCAATGAGGCCAAAGTTATTACCATCAGCCAACATTTGACTAAAGAGAGGAATTAATCAGATTAAAAACACAAATTCTACTTTAGAAATCCAGACCAAAGCTAGACAGACTAAAACACAGTCTGAATACAAAACTAAAATTAAGGGAAGCCTCAGGAGTTTGCTTTGAAGATTTAAGATAGCAATAAGTGACTTAGAAGACCCTTCTAAACGGAGTCTCCAAACTTGCCTGAAGACCAGATACAACCCAGGGCATTTTCTAAACAAACACAAAAAGATTCCTGAGCCCTAATCCTTGACTTCTAAAATCATAAATTTCCCAGAAAAGAGATCTGGGAATCTGTATATTCAACAATTCCTGGTGTTAGGGAAGTCTGAAAAACAGTAAAGGAGCATTAGTAATCAATTACACAGATGCTATCTGAATAGGTATCAGCAAGAATAAGCTGATGACTATGTTGGTTAAACATGAATATGTTGCATGCAATTTATCATAAAACATCATTAAAATTATGCCAAAGGATCTTTTTCTTAAAAGCTTAAAGATAAAAAAACAAAACAAAGAAAATAGGAAAGGAGACAATAGCAGAAAGAGAGATGCCCACAAAATTTTGGAAGCTGGAAAGCAGATGCACTAGTGATAAATAATTTCAAACACCTGCAGTGGAAAGAAGCCGATTCCTACCACAGAATCTCAGAAAAGTCTCAGAAATTGGAGGCACCCAGTACCTCCTCTGGACGAAGGAAAATATGAGGGGCTAAAACAGGAGGAATTGGTTGAAAATCTGAATAAGAAACAGAGTATTCCATCCTCTTTCCCTTCTCCATTCTGCCGAGCAGAAGATTGGAGAAGTCAAATCAGAGGGCCTCTGAACCAGGGACCAGTCAGGGCTAAGGGTAGGAGTGCCAAGCTGAAGACAGGTGATCAAATAAAAGTCTAACCTGCTCTCCTTTCCCCACCTCTCTTCTCTGACTTGGCTCCAGAAACATGAGATGCTGGGCTTATGCTCTCCAGGCAAGAGACTGGAGGGTCCTCTCTGAGGAAGCTAACAGGCCACCCATTCACCCTGAAGTGATGCCCACCACTTGATGAGCCAGGGCTTCATACTTAGAGGGTATTAGTGCCTCACTGTTTTTATTTTTTTAATTAAAAAAATGTTTATTGATCTTAGAGAGAGGGAGAGGGGAGGGGAGTAGAGAGAGGGAGAGGGAAAGAGGGAGGGAGGAGGAGGGAGCGGGGAGAGAAGGAGAGAGAGAAACATCGATGTGAGAGAGAAACATTAACTGGCTGACTTCCATACACACCCTGACCAGGAAGCAAACCAGCAACCTAGGCATGTGCCCTGACCAGGAATTGAGTTCCTGACCTTTTGGTGTACGAGATGATGCTCCAGCCAACTGAGCCACACTGGCCAGGCGTAGTGCCTTACTCTTAAAAATGAATTTATTCTTGAAAAGATAGCCAAGAATTCTCAGACATTTGAAGAAAACCTCTGAAAGCAGGACTCAATAGGTAAAAAGTCAATAGGTAATATCTATGAATGAAAAAAAAATCAAGAAATAATAGTATAAATACACTATGTAGAAACATGAAGATAATACACATCAGGAGCCCTGGCTGGTGTGGCTCAGTGGACTGAGCACCCGCCTGCAAACCCAAGGGTCGCTGGTTTGATTCCCAGTCAGGGCACACGCCTGGGTTGAGGGCCAGGTCCCCAGTGGGGGAGTGTGCGAGAGGAAACCACATGTTGATGTTTCTCTCCCTCTTTCTCCCTCCCTAAAAATAAATAAATGAAATCTTTAAAAAAAATACGTATCAGGAAAAAAAACATTAAAAATATTCCAAGTAACAGAGGACAAACAAGGAGAAATGGAGAGCAACATTTTCAATGATAAGACTTGTGGTCCTATTTGACTCTTTAAACTATGTACTCCACTATTCTGATTTAAAACAACTTTTAAACTTAATTACTAAAACCCCCAAATTCTAACACTGTATAAGAAAAACCAAGCTTCAGATTGACCAACATTTTAAAAAATAAGATCTATCTATACTCGATCTGTCCCAATACGCAAAGGTTGCAGGTTCAATCCCCAGTCAGGGCACATAAAAGCAACCAAAAAATGCATAAATAAGCAGAACAACAAATCCATATTTCTCTCTCTCCCTTCCTCTCTCTCTAAAATCAACAAAATTTAGCCCTGCCTGGTGTGGATCAGTGGGTTGAGAGCCAGCATGTGAACCACAGGGCCACCAGTTCAATTCCCAGTCAGGGCACATGCCTGGGTTGTGGGCCAGGTCCCCAGTAGGGGGTGCGTGAGAAGAAACCACACATTGATGTTTCTTTCTCTCCCTCTCTTTCTCCCTCCCGTCCCCTCTCTAAATAAATAAATAAATAAATAAATAAATAAACAAGCAAACAAACAAACAAATAAATAAATAAATAAAAGCTTGAAAAATAAAATCAATAAAATTAAAAAAAAAAATACTGCATCAGTTACCGATATAGTTAAGGACAGTAGAAAATCCTCCCCAAAACAAAATAATTAAAAGGCTATTATGCTCGCTACTAGAACCTGTGCCTTGAATTCAGCACTAATGGAAGCAGGCTGCCTAATGTGACCTGAATCTCTACCACAGCCTGGGTGTAACCAGTGTTCACCACCCCAGTGCTCACCCTACGTCACAGGTCAAATATGTGAGGAACTTTCCGGTCACTCTAAGAAATCGTAACCAAAATTATTTGTAAAGGTAAACACAAAAATAGAAGGATAAATGTAAAAATCAGTTACCTTAGATCCTTTTTAGGACTTGTTTTTAATTAAATGCACTCACTGAAAAACAAAAACAACCAACATCTGCTAACAAAACATCTCTGGAAGTTGTAAGAGACTATCAATTAGATTAAAAAGGTAATGACAAGGAGAGCTGAAACCTAGTCACTGATGACAACAAAGTGACTCTTCGCACCCTACACTCGCCGTATCTCGCATCACTGACCCTCAGCTTCCACAGGCCATCCCTCATTAGCACACCCCAAATACAAAAGTAGAGAAGCACACACAGAGAACAGTCAGGAATAAGGGAAATCCAGTGAAGACAGTCTCCGTATGAAAAGGCCTGAAAGGAAACTTAAACAGATGCTCCGTGAAATGCTGGCCCAGACGTCACAGGGGCAGAAGTGTCACGCCTCATTTCAAAGATAGTATCTTAAGTTCCGACTTGCCACAGATAGTCTCATACCAAAGCTGTTGACTTCCATTGTTGACGAGTCTGTTCTCTCTCAAACACCCTTAAGCCATCAGTTACACAGAGGTTTCTTGCTGAAAGGCCAGAAAAATTTTCGTATTTTCATTCCTTGATCACTAGTGATGGGCAGCTAAACCAAGACTCTACTTTAAGCTAGGAAAATAGGGCAAGCTGATCAAATCACACAAGGCACTGAATTAAACAGGCCCATCTGGGCTTAGAGGAAGAGTACTGTGATTTCTGAACAAAAATCAACCTGCAGATAAAAATGCTCCCATGCTTTTTTCTAATGGCCCTTTGGCCACTAATTCATTTGTATGTCCAGCAAGAGTGATGCGTCATGCACGCTAAGAGATATGGCCTAGATGAAGGGTATGATGATAACATCTGTGCTCACTCTCTCTAGTCCCGTAAGGCTTACAAAAAATAGCAATATCCCCTAGAAGTAAATGGGTTTTCTGTTTCCTAAATAGCAGGTCTGGCAAACTAACACTCCATCATCCCCATAATCTAAGGATTGCTCCCCAATAATCACTCATCTCCTTACCAATTTCTAAGATCCTAACATTTTAAGACCTAATCCAGTCACACAAGTTTGGTTGGCAGGACCTAAAAGAAATCAAGACTAAAACAGACTTTATCCAGGGAAATTCTTATAGAAAACATGTTCCACTGTATAACATCAGATTTCTTTATGATATTGATGGCTTGAGCATTAACACCAGGAAACCAGTATCTGTGCAAAGAACTGACAGAAAAAAAATCTCCACTCTAAAGGCTGAGCTCAAAGTTCACGACGCTCTTCACTCATTTTTGGAGAGCTCATACTCTCTGCAGCCCTGCCTCTGACCTCTCTGCTTTTCACTCCCTGAGACCCAGACACACTGGAACTTCCTTCAGTTCTCCAGAATAGCCATGTCCTTGCCCTCCTCAGCATCTTCACCTGTGCCAGGTCCTCTGCCCAGAGCTGTCTTTGGTCCTCCCCTCACCTTTTCGGTCTCAGCCTTAAAAGTCAGTCCCTCACAGACCTTCCTTGACTGCCCTCCTCCCCAGTCGACCTGGATCAGGCTTCCAATTAGCGGTCTCCACAGCATTCACAGCAAAAGTAATTATTTGTTTAATGGATCTTCCCCGCTAGACCATAACTGCGTGAATGCAGGGACTGAGTCAGTTTTGTTCACTGCTGTATCTCCAGCACCCAGCACAGGGCTTGGCACACAGGAGAAGCTAAAAAATTCTTGTCAAATAAGCGAATAACATGGCTCCCCAAAAATCAGCTTCAGCAACTCTACTTATAGGAATGGGCTAAGTAGGTTTATAATGGTGAGTACACAAAACACGGACTTCATTGTGTTATTATTTATTAAAAAGAAAAAAGTATAGTGTACTAATAGTGTGCTACATCTGTTTTTTAAAAAGTAAGAAATATACTTATTTGCTTTATATGTACATGGTATCTCTAGAAAGGATCTTAAGAAACTGGTAATATTAGTTGCCTCTGGGAAGATGAACTGGATTATGAGGAGACTAAAGGTAAAAGGTAAACTATTCACTGTACAACCTTTTTAATCTTTCAAAATTTGAACCCTGTTAATGTATTGTCTATTTAAAAAGTAAAACTTGCTAAAGACAGTCCTGTCCTTATTTCTAGGACAGGGATGGAAAGAGTTTAAATGCTCTACACCTGGATCTTTTGATGACAAACCTCCTGCCTACTAGCTAAGCACTGGCGGGGCAGAAGTGGAAAGAAGGAAAACTCAGCCATAAATCTCAGACAGCTTTCCCCATGCTAGATCACATTGCTTTAGAAAAAAATTCCACTTTTTCTTTTTTTTGTAACCAAATGACCCAATCTGGACATACAGAGAATGTCTTCAGTCAGAAGGGATTACCAGAAGAAATGAAAAGGGATTATTGGATTCTATAAGCATAAAAAGTAAGTTGATGAATCTGTACTGAAGAAATATCATAAACGCTGACTTAAATTATTGTCACTGAAGGGCCTCAAAATCTAAATGGAGCTTAATTTGAATCCACAAAGTTTAAGAAACTCATTTTTTTTGGAAATCAATTATAAGAATGGGGAGGAAAGCTACATACCTTCCTTAAAATACATATTTGCCAAACTTTAAGATACTCTTCAGAAAAGAAAGATCTGAAACTTGTTTAAACACAACTCCAATAATCACATTTGTTATCACAATCAAAGCCCTGGACCAGCCCTGCCCAGATAGCTCAGCTGGTTAGAGCATCGTCCTGATACAAGACTGTGGGTTTGATCCCCGGTCAGGGCACTACAAGAATCAACCAATGAATGCATAAATAAGTGGAACAACAAACTGATGTTTTTTTCTCTCAAATCTATTCTAAACAAACAAACAAACAAACAAACAGCAGTAGCCCCGGACCAGAGTTAAAATCTTCGGCTCTGAACCTGTGAAGTTTCCCAAACCTGCATATCAGGAACAGAACACGCTGGGCTAATGATGGCAGGAGAAAGCTGAATCCAGGGCCACCACCGAGAGGATTTGTCTTGGGGTCTCCAGTGTTACAAGAACCACTGTCATATAGTGCAAGAAATGATCTTCATAATCCATCCCAAGACCTATCGGAGACACTGTTATCTTCAACTAATTATCCCCTGAAAAACAAAAGGGTATTTACTAAGTAGAACATACTGAAAAGGGCATTTACTAAGTATTTAGTACAGCCATTCTAAATTGTTATAACTTTGCCAAGCCTAAATGGCAAGCTAGAAGCCAATTCCTCGCTCCCCTCTTTGATAACATATTGGCCTCCATAGGCTCTTTCTGCATTAGCAAATGTATCACCTTTTCCCCCTACTAACATTGTTTTTCTCCATAAAGTTCTGAGCAGCATTTTAAATAGCCTTCTATATAGTATGCCAAGCAGTGCCCGTGAATTTAGCCTGTGGCTCCCCAAGCCCAAAGGCTGAGTAAGAGTGGAGAAATAAAGAAGCTGGAAATACTCTCTCTCTTCCTCAATGCCCTGGACTTTCAAAGCTAGACAAAGGCAATGATTCTGCATTTAATCACAAGATGAATAAGAAACAGATTTGAATTCAGAAAAAACAGAGGAGGACAAAAACATTCAGCAAAGAGGGCTGCCTCCATTTCCTCGCAGAGCAGCTCTCAGGGTCTGCCCGTGAAGCTGGCTTTGACACGGAACACCCCATCTCCTCTAATCCGGGGCATATCCCTCAAGAGACAGTCGGCCGGGGCTCTGCCAACTCCTGCTCAGGGGTTGTGTGAAGAACAGTAGCAACAAGGGCCTACTTTGAGAAGGAGATCAACAATCACATTCAAGAAGAAAAGAAGTTATTTGGCAAAAAGAAGCATGTTGCCAAAATGTTAGTCACAGCTTCAAGGTCTCGGTTTGTGTTTCTGCAACTATTCTTTGCTGTGACAGAGTCCATTCTCCAGCCCAGGAAACCCAGCTCAGCTTCTGTCACCCACCTCATCTGAAGCAGTCAAGAATCCTTTCAGTTTGGTGGTATCAAACTGTGACATAGACAAATGTCCACCAGAGACTAAAAGGGAGGAAAAAAAAAAAGTAATTTGCTGTTTCCACTTAGGACTGGATCAAGTAGAGCGATGGAAAACATAACAGGATAGGAAAAAATGAAAAATCACTATGGTAAACATGCAGGCTATACCCGACAGCCTTCCCAAAGCTCTGAGCCTCCATAACTTATTTCAAAACCTTCTTAAGAACAAAGCAAAAGCACACACAGCAGGTTGAAATGACAGCAAAATACTAAGCAAGTTTTCACTCCCAAGTAAGCGTATATACTTCATAGCCTACAGCTAGCTCTTCCCAGGTTAGTGTGAAGACGCGTTTTGCTGAAACAGCCTGAACCAGCAGACCATGCTTTTAAGAATTACTTCAAGAGCAACAGGAAAACAGACTCAAGTACACTTGGTTACTCTCCCAACCAAAGAGCCCAAGAAGTCAAGAAAAAAACATCTGACCATTTTCTCTTCAATAGGAACAGGATCCCTTTCTTCCCTTCTTAAAAGCAAAGCCTGAAAATTCCACCCTTCTCAACACCTTCCCCTTTCCCCTGCGTTTCACCTTTGTGCTGACATCACACAACTAATCAGCAGCAACCAAGGTAAACACTACTCTGATAGGAGGTGTGAGAGAGAATGAGAAACTGCCCCTTCTTAGCAAATCCACGTCAGACCTCAGAAATGCCAAGACTTTCAGGAACACTTCTGAGCCCAACAAGTTCACCTACCAGCAAAGCATTAGCTCAATCAGTCGGTATCTCAAAGGGTTAACAGTAGGGTTAAAACTGTCCGCAGTGGCAGCGGGGGCCACAGTCACTGGACCAAAGCCACTGTCTAATAAAATACCACCCTTCCGTGAATTTTCAGAAAGATCCTGAGGAAAGTCAGTGTTTGTCAAGAGTAAAGTGATTGCAAAATTAAAAAAAAAACCAAAAACAGTTTTAAAGAGTTAAATATGCTGGTGGCAGACTGCATTCCCCAATATTCTCCATCAACAGACCTCATTCACCCCAACTCGAATTTCCCTATCTCCATCTTGATGGTAGCCAATACAATGCAACACAGTAACAGGAAATTTGGGGCCACTAAAAGTTGAAGTTGAGAAAAGCTTAAAAAAATGGACCTGGGTCAAATCTCCACTCCCCTAGCCCAGGGGCTCCCTACACCAAAAAGGTTTCGGGTTCAATCTCTGGTCCGGGCATGTGCTGGAGGTAACTGGTCATCCCCGTTTCGCTCACATCGATGTTTCTTTTTCCCTTTCTCCTTTTTTCCTCTCTCTTTCTCTCTCAAATCAATAAACATATCCTTGGGTAAGGATTAAAAAATAAATAAATCACCAGCTCTGCCCTAGCACAGAAATGCAGCAAGGCTGAGGGGAAGAAAATGAGAAAGACATGTCTTCTAAATATCCGCATGCCAATCTTGTTTTCTGAGATCCCTTCTTTATGACCGCTTTAAAGATCCCATCTGGCGGACACAGTCTTTTAGAGCAGTGAGGAGACCAAACCTGTATTTCTCAGGGGAAAAAATGAGACAGTTTAACAACTGGCCTCAAAGTTACTGAGGAAGCCCATAGGTGGGCTAGAGCAGTCATTCCCTGAGGTTCTTTTGCGACGTGTAAAAGGAGAGAACAGTCACCAAAAAACATTCGGTAAGTCATTCAGAAACAGCAACTCTAAGGCAAAAATAACAGCATGAAAAAGGAGGTGGATCCGCGGGGGAGTCCACAGCAGTAACAAGATTATTCCAATCCTTTTAAAATGACAAATTCCAGCATACACCAGCTCTTCCAGTTTGTCACCCGAGTGTTATCTTTTGAGAATTTTCCTTCCTGATTAGTAACAACAACACACACAGCCCACGCTGAACACGTGAAGATTTCCACCTTCGCTCACGTCACACCACTCCAAACTGAAGCCTCAACTCCAGGTTGCGGCCATGTGCATCTCAACATTTCTCAATCCAACCTCTACTCAATCGTGATTCCTACCAAACTAACGCTCTCAAGATTCCCTCCGGTGTAAGCAGTTTCCCGAACCAACCTCTCAACCATTGGTTTTCGCTCAACTCAATCCCCCAAATGTCACCGTGGCCTCCTCACCCGGAGCATCCTGTTAATTACCTGTTCCCGACAGGCCCTCCCTCCCATCTCCCTTTTTGCGCACGGTTACCTCGCTCCTCGCTCTGAGTTGCGGTCTTACTCACCTTACCCAACCCTCAGGATCCCTTATTTCCTGCCTCTTAATAACCTTCCTCCACATTTTCACAGGCAGCGTTCTCCCCACACCAAGTCCCAACCACTCCCCCCGCTTAGATTCCCCACGCCCCCTCTTCTCCAGGTTCTTCCGACCCAGCCCCCGTACTCCCTCCCCTCAGGCCCCGCCCCCAGGACCCCTCACTCCTTCAGGCCCCTCCTCCAACGCCCCTCTCCCCTGAAGCCCCGCCCCAACCCCCTCTTCCCCGGCTCTCCCTCCCACTCAGGTCCGCAGGTCATCTCAGCGCCAGACCCAGCCTCCCTCGCCCCTTTCCGACCTGGCCGCAGCGGCTCCAGGGGCAAATCCTCCGCCACCTCCGCTCCAGCTTTGTCCCGTCCTGCTCGACCCCCGCCCGGCAAGCTCCCTTTCTCGCCGCCGCCGCCCCTTTTGCCAACCCGGAAATGGATCTGCTCCCACCGTCCCCAGCGTCCGCGAACAAAATGGAGGCGGGGGGAAAAGGAGCTGGGAGCCGGGAGCGAAGAGACGCTACACGCATGCGCGTCGGGAAAGCCCGCCTTCTGCCCGGGGCTGTGAAAGCGGAAGCGGTTCCGTAGCCACCATCTTGGGAAGGTCGCAAGAATTTCACGTACTAGCTAAAGCAAGGTTTGCAGCTTCGGTTCCAAATGTAATCACTTGGGAACACTTAAATAGTGATGCCGGAGTTGCACTCCCAGAGATTGATTTAATTGGTTGGGGGGACGGTGTAGGCATCGGGCCTTTTAAAACCGCGCAGATGATTCAACTGTTGCCGAGGTGGCGAATCAGTGAGCTAAACAGGGTCTTGAATATACCTCTTTTTCTTTATCCCATGGCGCGCGTATACACACACACACCTCACAAATGCCCTTCCCTAATTTCTAGTTAACGAAGACCTCGCCTCGGTCAACCTTGCAAGAGCCCAGTAGTCAAGCTTCGGTTGTCATAGCAACTGAGAGGCAGGCCTCCGGCCAACAAGTCATCAGTAACGTCAACTTAAACCACCTGACTAGAACACCCGCGAACACCGGTCTCCTCTTTCCAGGGTCGGAGATTTCCCCAGATTTCAGGGCTGGAGGATGGTGCCGCAGTCTACCACAACTACTTGGGTCTAGGAGAGGAATACTGTGCCCCCCTCCCTGTTGGAGTTGCTAATTCCATCCCAGCTCACAGGATCCCTCCCTAGTCCACCCACAAAAGTACCTTTCTACTTCAATCAAGTCCATTGTCTTCAAAATGCTCTCCATCATCGTTCCCCTCCTCCGAATCTGAAGTAAGGGGACAGCATTGGGACTACCACCTGTGTGCCCTTGGGCCTCAGCTACCCCATCTGTAAAATGGAGCTCATAGTGCCTGTCTCGACTGTTTCATGAGCTCAAATCAGGTAATGAATGGGAAAGCATGTGATAAGCTAGAAGTTATTATTATTTTTGTTTGCCATGTGTAGTACCGAGCACCACCCACTAGTCAAGTAAATGTCACAGCATTGATTGAGGACCTGCTGTGGGCCAGGCACCGGGCTAGGCACCAGGAGATGACTGCGGAAGTGACTAAGGCAGAGCCTCTGCCCTGGGGCACTCACTGTGTGGTGGGCAGATTGGCATGTAAACAGCTATCTGAGATATAAGTCAGCATGTGATTAGTGCTATGGGGACATCTGGGCTCTGGAACATCAAACAAGAGAGTGACTAATTCCTGCTAAAGAATGGGAGAAGATTTCATAAACAGTTTTAAACTCAGCTTTGAAGGATGAGTAGAATTTTATTATTAATCAGAGAAGGCGAGGAACACATTCCAGACATAGGGATCCGTGGGTGCAGAGGTAAAGAATTTCAGGTGTGTAGTCTTGCACGCCTGAAATTAGGGTGATAGGGCCAGGTGGGTCTAAACTCCCAGCCCTTCGGCCTTATTTTTCTTCTGTTCCTTCCTCACTGGCTGTACACTGTGCAGAACTGCTTTCTATTGGAGCAACACACCAAGTGGTCCCTCGAGGCCTTTGAATTGGCTTTACTCTGCCTCTGCCTCATTTTTCAGGCCTCTGCTCAAATGCCCCCTCTTCAGAGGGCCTTCCGTGCCCACCATAGCTAATGTAAGCCCCCACTCTCTGTAACATCACTCTGATAGTGGTAGTCACTGGGGCGGAATAGAGGGACACCTCCCACCGACTTAGGGATATAGGGGTGGGCTTCACGAAGAAAACAACTTGTAAGCGAGCACTGATGGGTCAGTAGGTATTGGCTCAGGGCAGAGACCAGGGAGGAAGCGTTCGTAGGCAGAGGCAGAGCGTGTGCAAAACAAAAAGAATCACAGCGCATTCTCAAAGCGTTTCGATGTGGTTAGGGCTAGAACTAGGGGAGAGGCAAGAAATGAGATCGAAGAAGTAGGCACAGCATCTGAAATTTGTTGGCACTGCCATGTGCCAGGCACTGTCTTAACTTCACGTGTCATACCTCATTTAGTCCTTACAGTAACTTTCTGAGGCAGGTATTACCCCCTTTTTAGAGATGAAGAAACTGAGACACAGCACAGTTAATCATCTTGCCCCCAGATCACATACCTACAAAGTAGCAAATCTGTCTCCAGAAACTGTGCATACCAAGTAACCTGGAATCCTATCAGATCCAATGTCCCTATATTATAACAGCTACATTGTAACTCGACTTTACTATGGTGAAGTGAAATGAACAGACAGTATAACCTATTTGACTTCAACAAACAAAAACGAGTCACCATAACGCCTTCACTATAATGAGGACAAGTGAGAGGAAGGTAGTTTAATACGTCAGTGCTCGGGCGCCACTGTGCTGGAAGACGCATGGTGCAGCATTCAGCTGAGTGCACTCATACCCAGGACTGCTAAGAACCGACAGTGACAAGTGCAGACTGACCTAAGGGCGTTTTGCGGGGCAGCATTGTCAGTTGTGATGTGATTTCCCAAAATGGCGGACAACTCTTGTTAAAGTTCGGAACAATGCACACACAAAAATACAGTAGTTGTATTCCTAGAAAAGACAGATTATATTAACAATGTGCAAAAATATTTAATATTTGTACTTTCATTTTCTAATAATATGCCAGGCTAAGTACCTTGGAGACCTCCTTCCTAAAAGCAACTAAAAATCCTGGATAAAATATTTTTTTAAATCTTAAATGCTTTGATCAAAGAGTAAGGCGTTTTCAGGGCAAAACAAAGTAAGTAAAGGCAAGGGACACACACACAGGTAAGTGGAACACTGGAGCGGGCCTTTGCTCTGAAGACACTTGCCTGCTAGGTCAATGTGAGCTCTGGTCAGTGTCTCATGGAGATGGGATCCCAAAGGACCACATTCTCATGGCAAGGGTGAACCAAAAATAAACCAGTCCCCACCTCCCTTGGGTATAAGGTTAACGGAGATAGATTCTAGGCTCAGGTGATAATAAATAGGTTCTTCCACATGGAATGTCCAGTAAGACATTGGAAGACATGTGCATCTCAGGATAATTCTTGGTGGATCTGTCCCTCACATCAGAGTGTTCTAGCATCTTGACCCCTGCCCACCAAATACCATCCTTATCATTTGTGTTTAACAGAAGACCTCTACAAATTTCCGGAATGCCCTCACGGAGAAATGAAGGACCCCTGTCCCATGCTACACCATCTAGTTA
Source organism: Macrotus californicus (assembly GCA_007922815.1). Lineage (NCBI taxonomy): Eukaryota > Metazoa > Chordata > Mammalia > Chiroptera > Phyllostomidae > Macrotus > Macrotus californicus. Next base: position 202,342 of record VMDR010000279.1, on the reverse strand, counting down.
CAGGGGCCAATTTATGAAGGATTGTATTACCTATTGTAAAAAATTGAATTTTATCTCGAGCGCAAGAGCAAAACCATTGAAAGGTTTAAGTGGAGTAGAGCCATAACCCACTTCACCCTCTAGAAAGATCCCTCACTGAAATGTGGAGGATGGATTAGATCGGGCCAGGTTGGCAGCAGGAGCTCCAGTTGGGAAGCTGCTGTGGACATCTAAGTAGGAAATGATGGTGGCCTGCTCCGAGTGGCAGCTGGGCGTTGGCTGGGCACAAAGGCTTTGGAGGCGGGGCTGCCTGTCTGCACAGCCCAAGGCCTCAAGTCTTAGTTCTCCCCACTACTGAATAGGGTGAGACTGGTATTTTATTCAACATCCACCAGCCTCAGGCTCCTCGTCTGAAAAAACAGAGATAAGACTGAATAGAATAACATCTGAACTGTATACACACTTGGTAAGAGAGGGAGGGGCCGATGATGACCCCCAAGTTTCTGGCTTGTGCAGGTGATGCCAACACTTAGCTGGAGACAGTCAAGAAGGAAGAGGGCTTGGGGAGGGGCAATAACCTGAGGGCCCTTGGGAGGCAAGGGTGGGAAGAGAGGTCCAGGGTAGGACGAGAGGTCTACAGGTGACTGAATGTTTAGGTCTGGAACTTGGAGGAGCAGTCATAACAAGTTTGGACCCATCAGCTGTGGCAGCTAGTCTCCAAAGACTCAGGACTCCCGGTATTCACTGAAATCAGCTGGCCTGGGACTCCTTTTAATGCAGTAGAAGTGATACCATACCAGGTCCAGATGTGAGCCTGGAGAAGAGCTGGCAGCTACGTGTGCTTTTGGGACCCCTAAGCTCCCATGTGAGAAATCAGCTACTCTTCTGTACGGACCACCTGGAGGAGAGGCCTTGACATGGAGAGAGGCCCAGCCAACCCAGTATTCCAGCTGTTCCCACCAGGGTCCCGGATGAGTGAGCCAGCCATCTTGGACAGTTCCAGTCACCTTCTGACTGCAGCCACATGAGACAACCCAAGTGAGACAGCGAAACTGTTCAGCTGAGCCCCCATCACCCCAGAGGATCATGAGAAGCTATAAAATGATTATGGCTTTAAGCCACTAAGTTTGGAATAATTTGTGAGGCAGCAATAGGTCCCCAACAAAAATATATGGATGAAATCTAAGCCCAGGTTTATAGAGGGAAGAGAAGAGGACTTAGGGCAGACCCAAGGAACTCCACGTGCAAGGACCCAGCTGAGGGAGAAGGCCAGCGAGGGCGGTGGAGGAGAAGGACACAGGGAAATCCTGAGAGGGTAGTGTCCTGAAAGTGCGACAAGTGTTCAGAAAGAAAGGTCAGAAGTACCAGACGCCACAGGGAGGAACAGTAAGATGTGTCCCTTGGGTTTGGTAACATGGGAGTCCGTGACCTCAATAAGAGTAGTTCCGGCGAGGAGTGAAGGCAGAGCCAGAGGCACTGGGCTCAACAGTGACAGGGAAGCAACATAACGCAACAAAAGCAAACAAACCGAAGGTGCACATTTTTTTCTCAGAGTTGCACGAATTGACCTAGATGAATCTCGTACACACAACATTCAGGAGGAGAGTCGCTGAACACTACATACTGTAGTATTTATATAAAGTTTAAAAATGTGAAAATATTAAAAACTTAATTCACTAATAAAAAGACAAACAACCCAATTAAAAAATGGGCAAAGCACCCTAGTTGGTGTAGCTCAGTGGACTGAGCACCAGCCTGTGAGCCAAAGGGTCGCCGGTTCATTCCCAGTCAGGGCACATGCCTGGGTTGAGGGCCAGGTCTCCAGTAAGGAGCACGCCAGAGGCAACCACACGTTTCTCTCCCTCTCTCCTTCCCTTCCCTTCTCTCTAAAAATAAATAAATTTAAAAATAAAATAAAAAAATGGGCAAAGGATCTGCAGTGGCTTGAAGAGTGTCCTCCAAAAACTCACGTTCACCCAGAACCCCAGAATTTGACCTTATTTGGAACTAGTTCTCTGCAGATGTAATTAGTTAAATTGAAGTCATACTAGAGTGAGATGGGGTCACGTTAGATTAGAGGGAGCCCTCAATTCCATGACTCCTGTCCTTATAAGAAGAGGAGAGGACTCAGAGACCCACGGGAGAACACAGTGTGAAGATGGAGGTGCAGATTAGAGTGTCTACAAGTCAAGTAAATAAAATTCATATAACATGAAATCATTTTAATCACTTTAAAGCGGTTTTTAGTACATTCACAATGTTATGTAACTATTAACCTCTGTCTAATTCTGGCACATTTCCATCACCCCCAAAAGCAACCCTGTCCCCATTTGCCCTCCTCCCGTCCCCTAGCAACCACTAATCCACTCTCTGTCTCTATGGGTTCGCCTGTTCTGGACATTTCCTGTAAATGGAATCATATAATACATTAGCTTTTATGTCCAGCTTTCACTTATAATATTTTCAAGGAATGTCCATGTCATAGCATGTATTAGCACCTTACTCCTTTTCATGGCCAAATAATATTCCGTTCGGCGGATACACCACATTTTCGTTTACCCGTTCATCAGTTGACAGACATTGAGTTGTTTCCACTTTCGGGCTATTTTGAATAATGCTGCTTTGAACATCCTTGTGTGAAGAGTTTCTTTTGGGGGTGATCAAAACGTCCTAAAATCTATCGTGGTGATGGTTGCACAACTCTGTGGATTTGCTCAAACTCATTGGACTGTATACTTTAAATAGGTGAGTTGTATGGTTTGTGAATTATATTTCAAGAACCCTGTTACTCAAAAATATGCAAAACACTGTATTGTTTTGAGATCTATACATATGTAGTAAAAGTTCACAAAAATGCATGAAAATGAGCCCTGGCTGGTGTGGCTCGGTGGATTGAGTGCTGCCCTGCAAACCGAAGAGTCACCAGTTTGATTCCCAGGCAGGGCACATGTCTGGGTTGTGGGTCATGTCCCCCAGCTGGGGGCATGCGAGAGGAAACCAGTCACACATAAATGTTTCTCTCCCTCTCTTTCTCCCTCCCTTCTCATCTCTCTAAAAATAAATAAAATCTTTTTTAAAAAATGCATGAAAGTGATAGCACACTCAGGAAAGTGGTTGTCCCTGACAAGAAAGGAAGGAGATGTGATCAGGGACAGGTACCAGGTAAGTTTTCATTTCTTAAGTTGGGTGGTGGAGAAGCAGGTCTTCATCATGTTAATCTTTAAACACTTTGTATGATCGAAATATTATACAATATATCCAAAAATAAGTTTTTAACAAGAGTGAATGATTGGGATACACAGGAGATTTGATGCAAAAATTACCAGACATTAACTGCAAAGAAAAAAAAGTATCTTTTAACTGGAGAGCTCTGGTAGTGCCCCCTTAACCAGGAGTCAAACTCAGACATCACTAATACGGGCCAGCCTCGCAGTGTAATGCTATTAACAGCATCTCCTATAAAGTGTTCTTCTCTAGAATACGAATGCTCCAGAAAACCACTAGAGCTACATTGTCCATTTGGGAACCACTAGCCACTTGTGGCTCGTGAGCAATTGAAATGTAACCTGTCCAAACTGAGATATGCTGCAAGTGTAAAATGCACACCAGATTTTAAAAACAATACAAAAGAGAATGTAAAATACCTCACTAATATGTTTACGTTGATTACATGTAGAAATGATATTTTGGATATACTGAGTCCAATAAAATATATTGTTCAAATTAACTTCACCTCTTTCTTCTTACTTTTTGTTTTTTTTTTTTAGATTTTATTTATTTTTAGAGAGAGAGGAAGGGAGAGAGAAAGAGGAGGAAACAATGTGTGGTTGCCTCTTGCACGCCCCCTACTGGGGACCTGGCCTGCAACCCAGGCATGTGCCCTGACTGGGTCTCGAACCAGTGACACTGTGGTTCACAGGCCCACGCTCAATCCACTGAGCTACACCAGCCAGGGCCCTCTTCTTACTTTTTGAATGGGACCACTGGGAAAACTGAAACTGCGTGTGTGGCTCACATGACAGCGGCACTGGGCGGTGCTGCTCTGGACAGAACTTACACTCTGCAGAAGGGATGGAAGTGCAAGCAAGCAAGGGCACGGGGAAACGACCAGGCAAGTAAAGAACTTGGGCCCTGGCTGGTGTAGCTCAGTGGATTGAGCGCGGGCTGTGAACCATAGGGTTGCCAGTTCGATTCCCAGTTGGGGCACATGCCTGGGTTGCAGGCCAGGTCCCCAGTATGGGGCACATGAGAGGCAACCACACATTGATATTTCTCTCCCTCTCTCTCCTTCTCTTCCTCTCTCTCTAAAAATGAATAAATAAAATCTTAAAAAAGAACTTGGGGCATTTCACGAGGCATCTGTCCTAGACTTTGAAAAGCCAGTGTAATTGAAAAAGAAGAGTAGAAAATGAGCTAGTCTAGAATAAAAGAGACTAAAGCGATATCACAACCTAATGCAATGCATGCAACTGGATTGGATCAGGACAGTTTAAGGTTTTTAAAAGATTTTTTGAGACAATCTGTGGAAAGTGAATATAGACTACAGAAATTAAATGATGTCATAGAACTATATTGATTTTCTTAAGGTATGATAATGGTGTTGTGGATGTATATGTAGGAGAATGTCCTTATTCTTAGGAGATTACCACTGAGGCAACTTACTTTCAGATAACTTGGCGAAAGAAAATGTGTGTGTGTGTGTGTGTGTGTGTGTGTGTGTGTGTGTAAGTAGAAAGACAGACACAGAGAACAAAAGCAAGTTAGCAAAATGTTAATTATAGAATCTAGAAAGATTGAAGAGTATTCATTGTACTAATCTCTCAACATTTCTAGGTTTGAAATATTTCATGATGAAAAGCTGGGGAAACAAGACAAACTAAAAAAGGAATGAATGGGAGATGAGGAAGTGGCGACAGTCAGTGGAGCCAACCCTTTGAACAAGTCTGGCCTCGAATGACAGTGAGAGAGCGGATAGTAGCTAGAGCAGGTGTGGGGGGTCAAGGTACATGTGTTTAAAAATAGAGGATTGAGAGGGTTTACATACTAAATGGGAAAGAGCCAGTAGAAACAAAGAGAATAAAAGATACAAGTTATTCTGGTCAAACTTCTTACTCATATTTGGGGACAAATCATCTCAGACAGAATCAAGAGACCCCCAAGAAATGCTCTATCTAACCCACTCTCCCTGTCCCACACCTCTTCTCTATCCCAAGCCTGGTGAGAAAAATCATCTTGGTAGCGACACCTAGTGGATTAAAAGGGTATTGCTTAAATTCTTCACTCTTTACATAACACCTGTTCAAGAGAGCAGGCGTCTTACTACCTTGGTCTTCTGACCTCCCCAAATTATTGTCACCATTGCTAGAACAGCCTAGGAGGTGCCATGCTACTTAGTAAACTCGCTTTCTCCCCACCCATCCCACATAACCCTTGGACCACCTGTCAAGTCTCTCAGCCACTCTCCCCACAAGGAAGCCGAACACAGGTGGGTTGGAGGGAAGGGGCCAGAAAGTGTAGTGTCCTCAGCAATAGCCAGGTGGCCACTGCAGCCTGGTGAGCACAAGGTGGATGTCTCTCAGCTATTCAAGATCCTGGGATTGTGCCGAACTTAAACTGTGGCTCTGGAGTCAGAATAACTGGGTTCAAATCCCTGCTAGCTGTGAGGCTCAGGGCTGGTGACTCGGCTTCTCCATACGTCTGATAAAAGAAATCTCTCCAGACCTCAGTTCTCATCTGGAAAGTAGAGCTGGTGGAGCCAGCCTTCTGGGTTTGTTAAGATTAAATGAGAGGATGCACACGATGCCCAGCATAGTGAGTGGCAAAGGATATTCTTCCAAACGTCAACTTTTATCACGACCCCTGAAAGGTGTGATGGGTCTGATCACAGCTGAGATGGGGATGAGAGCAATAACCCACACCACTTCTTCTGCCCTCCTGACTTCTTGCTTCTGCACTTTGACCATCAAATCCTATGCTGCTTCGAGAATTGGGTCATCTCTTCCAAAAAGTGTTTTCTTATTGTGCCCCGCCACCATCCCCAGACCAGCAGTGACTCTCCTTGGCTTAATCCCCAGAGCACCTATCATCCCGTGTCTTGTGCCGCTCTCGGCTCCTATTGCAACCAACCTAATTTATTCATTCAGCCAATATGTATTGAGTGTCTTCTCTCTGCCAAGTACTGTTCTAGGTACTGAATAGTGAACAAGACAGACGCATGGAGCTAACATTCTGGCAGTGGAGTAACCATGAAGCAAATACACAAGCTATACATGATGTCAGGTAGTAATAAGTGCCTTGAAGAAAATACAGAAGGATGAGGGGAGATAGAGTAACGGCTGAGGTGGGGTGGGCTCAGAGAGGTCAGGAAAGGCTCAGGGAAGAGCAAAGGTAAACTCCCTGAGACAAGAATGGGTGTCATGTGTTTTAGGGTCAGTAAAGCGGACAGTGTGGCTGGAGTGGAGTGAATGAGGGGACAGGAGGGAGGGGATGGATTTGGAGAGAGAAGACTTTGACTTTTAACCTAAGCGTTATCAGAAAAGGGAGTGTTATGATCCAAATTGTTTTAGTTGAAGTATGAAATAGCTACAGTGAAAGGTATAAATCTCACATGAACAACTCAATGAACATGCATATGCGCACGTGCCAGTCCCAGGTCAAAACATAGAACATTTCCATCACCACAGAGGGCTTCTCCAGCCCCTTCCCAACCAATACTCTCTCCCACTCCACTGAGTAACCGCTATTTCTACTTCTATCCCCATAGATTAATTTTGCCTGATCTTGAACTTCCCTTAAGTGGAATCCTACAGGATTTAGTCTTATGTGTCTGGCTTCTTCTACTCAATATTATGTCTAAAAGATTCATTTCTGCAGGTAGTAGCTGTTTGTTCCTTCTTACTGCTATGTAGTATTCCATTGTAAAACTATACAACAGCCCTGGCTGGTGCAGCTCAGTAGATTGAGCGTTGGCCTGGGAACCAAAGGGTCGCTGGTTTGATTCCCAGTCAGGGCACATGCCTGGGTTATGGGCCAGGTTCCCGGTGGGGGGGGTGCATGAGAGGCAACCACACATTGATATTTTTCTCCCTCTCTTTCTCCTTCCCTTCCCCTCTCTCTCTAAAAATAAATAAATAAAATCTCTTTTAAAAAAAGACTATACCACAACTGATTTGTCCATTCAGTTGTTGAAGGACATGTGGATTTTTTCCAATTTCTTTATTGAAAATAAAACTTCTATGATCATTAGTGCATGTGTCTTCTGGTGGACGGAAGCACTGTTTCTCTCGGACCCACACCTAGCAGTGGAACTGCTAGGTCCGTCAGCTTTCTGAAGTCATACCACTTTGCACTCCCACCAGCAGTGCATAAAAGGTCCAGCTGTCCACATCCTCGCTGTTACTTGGCATGGCCTCTCTTTTTAATTTCAGCCACACACAATCCGATTTAGGTTTTTAAAAGAGCGCCCTGGCTGCAGGGCGGAGAACTAACTGGGGTGGGGGTAGGGGGGTTTGTAGAGAGGAAGCTGAGAGCACAGGGAGAAGACCAGTGTAGTCGTCCAGGGAAGCCATGAAAGCAGTTTGCACTGGGTGGTGACAGAGGTGTCAGTCACAGCAACAGTGGGTCCATCCCAGATATATTCCAGAACTGTAGCCCATAGGACTGGCTGACGGGTGAGGGTGAGAGCTGGAGCCGTTAAGAGGGAGTCCTATGTTGTTTCTTGCCTGGAAAACGTGGGTGGATGAGAAGTCCCTTTTCTGATATACAGAACATCAAGAAAATAGCAAACACAGGACGAGGGAAGGTCAAAGGCTCCTACGCTACTGTTGGCATATATGATGTCTCCTGGAGCTGAGGTTCTAGATGCCCCGCGCCTTAACATAACTGTCAATATTGGTTGCGTGGATAGTGTGTGCTGTCTGCATGCACAGATCTGGGTTGGAGGCCCAGACCTGCCCCCTCACTCACCTTGTAACTTGGATCTTAGGTTAGGACCACGCAGCCTCCATCTCCCTCCTTACAGTATTAGAATCCAACCAGGTCACCTATCCATGGCACCTAGAACACGGAAGAACTAAAACACTCACTCTTCCAAGTGCTGGGTGCGATGTGACACGTGTCATGAGTTCAGCACCTTTTCCTCTCATCCAGTTTCAAAGTCACTCCAGAACCGTCTTACTGAGGGTCCCCGCACACGGAAGCGGTCCCCTCTCCCCGCCCTCAGCCCTTCCCCAACCTCAAAGAAACAGAATGGAGAACAGCAGGAGGGCTGATTCATAGACTTTATTGGCTTTTCTCCCACCCCGCAGTGTCTGCAAAGCCAACTGAGCCTGTACAGCACACATGGTTCACTCTGATAAAGCTGTGGGCGCGGGGAGAGGTCCGGAGGCCCCAGGGAAGCAGCAGGGCAGGTGTCAAGGTTTAGGGCAGACTGGCCCAGCGGGCCCCAGTGTTAGAGAAGGGCTGTGGCAGCTGGAATGAGAAGGTGGCTGGGAGGGGTGGGGAGGAGGGGCGGCTGCAGGGAGAAGAGGGCACCTCAGCAGTTGCAGAGAGGAGGCAGGGGGCAAGAGGAGGGTCTTGGTCGCTGTCTGCAAAGGATGCAGGGGTGGGACACAGTGACTGCGTCCGCAGGGGTGGGGGTGGGTAGTCCATAGACATGTTTTGCGGCAGGAACAAGACAGGCCACTGTATAAAAGGAGCTGTACAACAGAACCTATGATACATTGTTCACATATGATACAAGGCTCTTTCCCTCTTTGAGTTTTAAAAAATAAATTTACAATTCCGGAGCTTTTGGTAAAAAATATATACACCCTCAGAGCAGGAACAGCAGCTGTTTTGCTCTTAATGCTGCTGCTGCTGCTGCCTCTTCAGAAGGGAAAGGTGGTGCCAGAAAGGAGGGTGAGGATGTGCCAGGAAACCTCACCCAGTAGCTGCCAGGAGCCCCTGCACCCCTCAGCCCTGGAGGCCCACGATGGGAGAGGAAGGAGAGACAGAGAGGTAATACAGGCATTGCAAAAGTCCAGTCTGCCTTTGCAGTCTCCGCCGTTCCCTCCTGCTATGTTGGGGGTCTGCCTGCCCCCAGGTACAGGAAGCTACCCCACCCCAGTTCTGATGGGGAGGACCAAGGGGGAGTCAAGACAGGGAAAAGGACAGATCATGATCTTAGCATCAGACAGAGCCAGAAGGGGAATGACCACTCCCTTCTTAGCCATGAGACACTCTAGAAGCAGGAGTGTGGGGAGCAGGCACCCCTAACTCCTGACACCACCATGCCCCACCCCACTGTAACACAGAGGGAGGGTCCTCTAGGCAGCTTACGCCTGTGTTTCCCTGAGCATCTTTTACCCTCTCATTGAAGCTCACCCAGGGACCTTCAGGAGGCCTGACTGGGGGACTCGCAAGGGGTGGTGGGTAACCCCTCCCAGCTGCTGCTGCTCCCTGTCCTCAAGAGCAGCTTTGCCCACAAGCCAGGGATGCAGGGCAGCAGGAGTAACTGAGCAGGGAGTGGTGGGGATGGGGAAAGTACCCACACTGCACCAACCCAGGGGCAGAGTAGACAAGGGTAGCACCAACATAAAGACCTCCCCCAACCCTGGCACACACAACACCCTCCCTTAATTACCAGATTCACTCCTGCTGCTTAAGGGGGGGGGGGGCGCACGCACACACACACACACACACACACACACACACACACATGCACACACACAGGCAATATAGTATTCGGGGGCGGGGGATTAACATCCAGGGGTCCCAGCCCTGGCCAGGGAGAAATAAAACGGGACAGGTGGTGGAGAGGAAGGTTGCCAGTCTCTCCCCCTGTTCAGTTCTGCAAAACTAGACGGAAGGGTGGGCAGCTTTCCTTCCTGCTTGGGAAGAGGAGGTTGGAAATTCTATATCGGGAACAGACCTCAATGGGAGGCAACAGAGGAAGGAGCTCTCTGCCCCCTTTCCCTGCAGGGGCAGGAATCAGCAGAGTGTGGTTTTGGTTTGAAGGACCAGGGTGGGGAGGAGAGGACTTCAGCAGGATGAACAGGCCTCTGAATCCAGGGGTAAGTCCATCTGACTCTTCCCCGTGGGATGGAAAGTTGCTCCAGCGGAAAGATGCTGGAGGTGGGTTGGGACCTCGTGCAAAGTGCTTGAGTGTCAGGTGCCCAAGGACCCTGGTGGGGGCCACCTGAAACCTCTGTTCTCACTGACTGTTAGCCTCCAGCTTGTAGGAAAGCTCGAAGAGGAGGTTCTGGTTGTCGATGACCTGGAACTGGCGCACGTAGGCCTTGGTCTGCAGGTGATGGGGAGACGCCTCCATATCCAGGCCTGGGGTACAAGGAGAGAGAGGCAATTAGGCTGACAGATTCTCTTCTTCCTCTCCACACACACTGGCCGGAGGACAAGGGTGTGGACTGGGACAGGGGCTGAACAGGGGGCCCCTGGGGAGGCCAAGGAGAGAATGGAAAACTGACAAGTTGAAGGACATAAACGTTTGAGCAGAGATTTCTCCCAGGAACCTTCCCCTGGTGCAAAAACTCTCCCTGTGGTGCTCTCAGAACCCTGGGTACTCACAAAGGGGCCGGCTCCGGTATTTTCGGACTGTCCTCACTTTTTCAGCCACTGAATGCTGCAAGATGACAAGGACTGAGCCCTGAAAAGGCCACAGAAAGGCGCTCCCACTCCTCAGGCTCCCCTTCCTCCAATCTCCAATTCCGTTGGGTTTACTCCCTCTAGTCCCCGAATCTGGAGGGTCTTCAAAGCACCAAAGAAGTGGGCATAACAGGATGCCAGATGAGGGGGAGCTGGAGTTGCCCCCCGAGCTGCCTGTCAGCTTTGCCACCCGGGGGCGGGTTGCTACAGCGATGCCACCAGGGAGATAGTCAGGAGTCTGTCAGGCAAGCTGGGCACCATGGAGAAAGGCTGCTGTCTTTAGGGGGGATGCCAGGAGAGGGGGAGGATGCCATCCCCCGAATCACAGGACCGGGATTGGCAGTGCCACTCACCAGTTTCTCAATATTCACCAAACCGTCCACAAGGGTCTTACTCCCCTCGTGCAGGAAAGTCAGGTCTAGGGGACAGGGAGAGAAGCAAGAGAGGAAATCCAAAGAGCCCTTCCCCTCCCCTGGAGTCCAGTCCGCCTTGGGGGCTCCTCTCCTCTGGGCACTCAGAGCTGAGCTGGGCGAGGATGAGAGTCAGAACTGGCGCATGAGGAATGTGGACAGAGGCACGTGATTTGGGAACAGCTCTCACCTTTGAGGATCAGAGGCACAAAAGGAATCACAGGAGGTTTCATCTTGGAGATCACTTCTCGGTAGCTTTTGTGGTTCCTACAGGGGTCCTGGCATTCCGCGGAAGACAGGTAAAGGGACAGATGAGCCCAGGGTACCCCAAAGACATCCCCTATTCCCTCCCTCATTCCCCTCCCCTAGTTACATCTCCAATGAGATAAGGGATGTGAAGGGGTGTCTAGCTGGGGGTGTCCTGGGGGCCTTGACTGTTCTCCCCCACCTCCAGGGAAAATAGGGTAGCAATCTTGCAGCATGGTGCGGAGAGGAGGGGGGTCTTGGCACTAAAAACCTTGAAAGGGAAGCTTGAGGAAGAAGGTTTACGGGAACTGAGCGTCTCTGATGTACAAGTCCAGGGGCAGATAAAAGAGCCAAACCCACTCACTGTCAGGTTCTCAAATTTGCGGAACAAGTTCTTGAACTTCCCTGGCAGCTTCTGCAGAGAGTTGGGAGGAGAAGGGATGTCAGCGTGGTGCCCCTTGAGTTTCATGGGAGCTTCTGACTGATCCCCAGGTGTCAGAGGGGAAAGGGCCCAAAAGTCTTGCAGGGGCTGGGGAGCAGGTGGTTGGGGACCTGGAGTCACCCTTGGCTGGGTCTGGGGAGCTAGAAGCAGCCCAGAGAAATGAATTATTCCGGGGAAATTGAGGCCTCTGCCATGCACGGAGACACCTCACTGAGTGCCGGCGGAAATCCCACAGCCTGCATGCTACCTGCCCTCCCACCTGGGTGGGATTCAGCCTAGTTACTAGTCTGCACAAGGCCAGGGCCCATTAGCCAGAGCTGCCTGCCCTGGGGCTGCATAGGTGCTTCCTTCCCACTCCGGTGATCCAAGGCTATCAAGACTGAGGCTGGAGGCTGAGACCCCCAGGTGGGCCAGCACACCTGGCAGGAGAGGGAAAGGAAAGGAAAGGAAAGGAAAGGAAAGGAAAGGAAAGGAAAGGAAAGGAAAGGAAAGGAAAGGAAAGGAAAGGAAAGGAAAGGAAAGGAAAGGAAAGGAAAGGAAAGGAAAGGAGGGGAAAGGGGAAAGGGGAAAGGGGAAAGGGGAAAGGGGAAAGGGGAAAGGGGAAAGGAAAGGAAAGGGGCCGCATTACCTCCCAGGTGAGCCGCAGGCGGCTAACCGCGGCATTGTCCAGCCCCATGACCACAGCGTAGAAGGTCAGCAGGTCCTGGTTTTGCTTACAGCTGCGGGATTGGGAGTGGGGAGTCAGAGGGCAGTCGGGTGGCCATGGCACTGTCCCACGCCCCTCCCCACCCCGCCCCGCTGCACTCACATGGCTGCGATCTTGATGAACTTCTTGAGCAGCTGCACACGCTTGCCCGGAGCCTCGCACAGCAGCACCTCCGTGGCCACCCAGTGGGTGACCTCGCTGCAGCGCTGCAGGAGCAGCTCCAGGTTGGCCGTCTCCCGGCGGCCACGCTCCCCGTGAAACACGTAGTCCACGAACTCCAGCTGCACCCACGGTGGCGGCAGAGGGGCGGCCAGGGCGTGGGCGGTGTGGGTGGGAAGATGGCAGTGCAAGGCGGTGATGAGAGAAAGGCAGGAGGGTGGGGGTGGGAGGGGTAGAAAACAGAAAAGGGGACAGGACAGGATGCAACAGAGATGGGGGGAGGGGGACAACGAACATGAATGATACTCGACCATTTATTGAAGACTTACAAGATGCCAGCCCCTTAGCCCATCTGCAGACACTACTGCCACTGCCATACTTTATTTAACAGTGGATATTTGAAAAACACTAGCCATGGTTCAGTGTCTGTGTAAGCAGCACTTTTTGAGCCCTGAACCACCCTGCTAGGGGGTCTCTCTCTCTTGGCCGTTTTCTCAGAGGAGGGGGACAAAGGCTTAGAGAGGGTTTGATGCTCCATTGCCCCAGAGCATGTGGCGAGTGAGTGTTCTAACCAGGGACTTCAGCTGCAGAAACTGCCTCACGCCAGGCCGCGCATTTGGCACATTTCTCCCTCCTGGCCCCTCGCCCAGCACCAGCCTCAGTCCGCACCTCGTGCACACATCGGAATAGCTCCCAGTGGAAGGCAGTGAGGTGGTTGGCCACATCCTCAGGCTCCACTCGGTGGATCTCTGTGTCTCCGGGGGAGACCTGGATTTCCTCGGGGAGGGGCACCTGGTGGTAGGCATGGGTACAGGGCTGGGCTCCCCTCCGGGCTTGCAAGTGTCTGCTCACAGCCCTCACTCCCAGCCAAGGCCTGGCGAAGGCTTTCTTACCAGAGCCTCAAAGCTGTCCCGGGTGCAGGCAAACAGGTGGCTGTTGATGCCCAGGGTGGTGAAGACACAGTCTTCAGTTGGCTGGAGAAGGACCTTCTCTGTGGAAAAATGAGCTGCTCTGCCTCAGCCCCGGCCACCTGCACCCTCACCCCGCCCCCCACCACTGTCGCCATCGCAGCCAGAAATGCCTCCCCCTGCGTGGACCCATTCTAGACTAACGGGACTCATATGATCGCCAGTTTATGCCCTACTCTTGTGGAAACTTTCAAATAGTGACTTCTTTTGCATCTATAGCCTCCTTTTTTGCGCCCAGTGTTCTTTCCACAGCTCTTCCTGTGTTCTGTCATTCCGTGACACTGGAAAAGCAGGAATTTTTTCCTGTCTTAGAGGGAAATAAGGCCATGGCTCCACTGCAGGCTTTTTGCCTTCCCACGGGATTGGAGGCCCAACCTGGGTCTTTAGCCTCATAAGCAGAGCACCTTGAGGTACTCGGAGATTAAAGGACGAGCTACCAAAGTGAACCAGGCAGGCACTCAGGTCAGCACCCAAGTGTCCTGGACCACTGCTTCCCAAATTTTAATGTGCATCGACCAGTAGCCTAGGGGGTCTTGTTAAAATGCACATTCTGATTCAGCAGGTCTGGAGGGGGGTCTGAAATACTGCGTTTTCAACAAGCTCCCAGGTGATGCCCATGCGGCTGGGCCCAGCCCCACCATTTGAGCAGCCAGGGCCCAGGAGTCAGTCTTTACCCTGCCCTGGAGCACCAGGCTTGTGAGCTCCCTGTCCCCTGGTCCCAGCTGAGCTCTTCCTGACCCTCACCTCCTGAAGAGGCCACAGCTACGAGGATGAGGGCGTCCTCACGCCCCGCAGGCTCCTCAGAGTACTGCAGTTTCTCCGTCACAGAGCCCAGAATGTCCTGCACAGACGCTGAGAGGCGGCTGCGTATGGTCACGTAAGAGTGGTCAGGCATGTAGACCCGGCAGAAGACTGGACAGAGACAGGAAGGGGGCTGTCATCAGAGGGCAGAATGACAGTGCTGTCACAGTGCCCTCCAGGAACCCTGTACTACCCACTTCATCCCACCGCTGACCCTAAATTGGTTGGCCTGTGAAAAAGGTGCTGTGGAAAGGGCTGGTTCTACTACACGGGGAGGCTCCATTGAGGATGCCCAAGACCCAAGACCCCACAGGGCCCCCTGAGCCGCTCAGGAAGCCCTGCCCCTCCCAGTGCCCACACTCACTCTCATCAGAGCCCCGGAAGGCCACTCGGGTCTGCAGACAGGAGTCTATCCGACGGAAGTGGCGGAAGAGGGGCTTCACCTGCTTGTTGGGCGGCTGGCTCTCCTCTGGGACCCTGGCATGGACACAGCTGGGCATCAGGAAGCCCTGCCAGGCATACGGAGCACCAGGCAGGCAACATCAAGCAGGGACATCAGAACTGGGTCAAGGATGCGCTGGCATCAGGTTCAGAGAATGGTGGAGGGGGTTTGAAGTGAGGACAACGGCCAGCAGGGGACAACTGTCCAAGTGACCCAAATCAAATGCCACCTCTTCCATGAATTCTTGTCTGATCCACCCCACTCACCAGAAAAGGTCAATTTTGGCCAGAGGGTGGGGTGGGGAATAGGACAATGGTCTAATATTTGTTTATGTTTGTGTCTTATCTCTCCTGCAAGACTGAGCACTTTGCAGGCCTGCATGAGTTCTCCTTTTTTGTCTGTTTGTTTTGGAGTGGAGCTGGGATTCGTTCCTACTGGATTTTTTTTCATCCTCCAGGCCTAGCACATTGCTGGGCACATGGTAAGTGTAGGTCATCAGCTGTTTGCTGAACTTTGCCAACAAGAACTTCGCAGTCTGGGAGGGAGACAGACATGCACACAGCTACTTCCAACACAAGGCGAGTGTTAGGTGATATAAAAAAGGTACACAGAGAGTTATGTTGGTGGGGCGAAGGGAGAACGCTATTCCTAAAAGGGAGGATCTGGGGAACCTTCACTGAGAAGATGGCATGTGACCTGGCCCTTGAAGGACAACAGGAAGAGGAGGGGGTGGGAGGAGGTCCTTCTGGAATAGACCATATAAATGACAGCAGGAAGTTGGGAAAGCACAGAAGGTCAGGGAAGGGGGTGTTGCGGTTATAGGGCGATGTGGGAATTGAGATGGGAAGGATCAGCAGAAGGAGGAAAGGGAAGGGGGCTGAACGCCGCACTAGGGATGTTGCAACTTTGTCTCATAGGCAATGGGCAACCGTGATGTTTCTGGAACAGGAGCCTGATGTCAAGGTGGAAAGATCTCTCTGGTGTCGACGTAAGAAGGGAGAGACAGACACAAGGCCACTAGCTGAAGCCCTGGATGGGAGGCTGTGGCAATGATCCAGGTGAGAGATGCTGAGGTTGTGGTTGGAGGGGCAGAGGGGAGAGAAACTGAAAGGGCCAAAGGTATGGATGGATAGATGAACAGACAGATAGTTGGATGGAAGGATGAATGATGGATGCAGTGGAGTCCTGAAGCCAGTTCATATTGGCTCAAGAAAGCAGATTGTTAAATTTTCCCAAAGGGTTTCTAAATAAAACTATTTAAAAAGTGTGTGCGAGACCCTGGCCAGATAGCTCATTTGGTTAGAATATCATCCCCATACGCCAAGGTTGGGGGTTCGATCCCCGGTCAGGGCACATGCAGGAGTCAACTGATGAATGCATCAGTGAGTGGGACAACAAATCAATGTGTCTCTCTCCCCTTCCTCTCTCTCTCTAAAAATCAATTAAAAAAAAAAAGATGCATGGACATTAAACAACCCAGTGCATAGAGGGTTTTTTAAAAAGTAGGTGTGTGTGGAGGGTTTCTAATCTTACATCCAAATTATTACCAAAAAATGTAGTCTCCTAATTGTTTGACTATGTTTCACTGTTATCTCTGCCCTTCAGGTTATTTACGTCTCTTCCCAGCTTCACTCTCAGTGACATCATGTTGGTAACTTGAAATCAGCTATGGTGAGAAAATTTAGACCATGGAAATCAGCAAAAGCTACAAATCAGGGTTTGTTTGTTTCCTGAAATGCTGGTTGTTCAATATTTACGCCGTCGGAAAGAACAAAAAAGTGACTGGAGACGGTGCCTTGTGCTACTTACTCTCCAGCAAGAGAAAGGGACTGAAATAAAACCGTATTGGAGCCAGAAGGCCAGAGGCAGCCCCTGTGAGAGAGGAACACGGGGGACTTATTTCCTGTCCCCTTCCCAACCCGTTCCCCTCACTTTAGCTCCACTGTTTCCACAAGCTGGTGCAGCCTCAGTGTGTCCTCTCGGAGGTCCTGGTAAAGGGACTCATCCTTCATAATCAGCAGGTACAGATCCTGGGGAGAGAAGGAGAGAGGTGAGGGCAGGGGTCTCATCCCAAGCATTGCTCTCTGTAAGGGCTGGAGCAGAGCAGGGTCTCCACGCCTTGGAGCGTAGAGAACCATATAAGGGAAGACCTCCCTTGGCATCTTTTCCTTCTGGTACCCAGCTTGACAAGTATAGCTCCTTCCAAGGGGCCTACTTCCAGAACCAAGAGCCTGCACACCTGCCTTTTCTTCCCAGACCCACCTTGATGATGCGGCCGGCCCCCTCTTCCTCCTGCAGCAGCCCCTGGTAGGTGTCCAAGAAATGAAGGAGCATGGCTAGACAGGCCTGCTTCTGGCCCATCCCCTCAGGGCCCTCCTTGCCTCCTGCCCAAACAAAGCTGACCCCTGAGTTAAGAAAAATGCCCTGGGCAGGCAGACCTGAAGAAACTGGGAGGGGAGTTGGGAGGCTCAACTCCTCCCACATATTCTCTAGGTTTGGGGCCAGGGAGAAAGGAGATCCTGGGGTCCCTGAAACCAAGACCCGCCTCAAGCTCCAGCTCAGAGTAGGTAGGGATGACACCCAATTGACCACATCCAGCTCCCACCTCTGAATTTCACTTGAGGATATCCTGTCTGGACCCACCCAACCCCCACCAGCCCATGCCTGGAGCTCACAGCAGGCTGATAAAGGCCAATGGTGCTCACCACAGACCTGACCATACCTCAGTGTAAGGCCTATGATACTCTGCTCGGTGGCCTGACATTTGCAATTAGGTCCTAAAATAACTCAGTAAGAGGCCCTATGCTTACATGAGACCCTATGAATAGCCCAACCAGAGGCTTGTCTCCAGTAGGCCCTGCAGAAGCACAGCCGTGACCTGGTGTTTACGTCCGACCCTGTAATAACGCACTGGGCAACCAGATGTTTGGAGCAACAATTCAGTGGGGAGAGAGGCACTCTTAATAGAATAATAATACCTTACATTGGCACAAGTTTGCAATCTCCAAAGCACTCCCACATCTGCGATCAGGTCTATCTCCCCAGCAGCCCCGTAGATAGGCAGAGCAGGTGCTATTTATCCTCATTTTCTAGTAGAGGAAACTGAGGCCCTGGGAGGTCAGGTGATCTGCTCAAGGACATACAGCTGCTGAGCAGGAACACTGGGGCTGAAGCCCAAGTATGTGTCTTCAGGGAGAGCTTAGGTCCTGACATCACACGTGGGGTGGTGGGAGCGGCTCCCTCCGGACCTCCCCTTTTGCCAGCTCCACAAAAGGATATTACTGATGTAGCTCCTGCAGAAATTTCTCCGTGGGGAGGAAGAGAGAATGGGTGAGGACGATGTCATCCAGCAGGATATCTGTGGAGATCCATTGGTGCCACTGATATCAGGAGGGCAGTTCCAGGACCCAACTGGACACACCCTACCCTGCTCTCTTGCCTCCAAGGGCAAGTTCTCATTGGCCAGGCTGGAGCTCTAGCCGCCTGCCCTATCATGCTCTGCGCGCGTGCGCGCGCACACACACACACACACACACACACACGCACACACACACACGGGAAGGTTCTGGGCAGCCGCTGCGGGGGTGGGATTGGCAGCTGCCAAGGCAGCTGGAGGGAAGGAAGGGGCACTCTTTGATGGCCACGCCCACTTCTCCTCTGTGTGTGTGGGAAGCTGTTCAGATACTACACCAAGCTTGAGATCTGCCCCCACCCCCCCACCCCAGACGTAGCTCACAGAAGGGTCTCTAGATAGACACAACTTCCAAACACAGAGGTCAGGGTCAGCAGGGTGTGTGTGCGTCTCCCCTCCCCTCCCCAATCCTTACCTAACAACTTAGAGTTCCAACTAGGCAGGTGAGAACCAGCCCCATCAAAAAGGAGATGGAGCAACTGCCATCTCTTTGATCCTAAAGACTTTTAAGAGAAACCCTGTGTCTTCTGGACGCCCAGAGATGGCAGGGTTAATGATGGAAGGGTGGAGAGGGGTGGCTCCTCCCACCACCCCTTTCCCCTTCACACCTCCACCTGGGCCTGGCTCAGCCAGTTAGCCAGGTACGAGGTCGCCCTGACTTGCATCCAGCTCTGGGGAAGGGCAGGGCAGCCTGGCACACACACAGACAGGCCAGGAGGGAGGGAGCCAGGTGTCCTCATCAAGACAGGCTAGGGCCAGGTCCCCAGGCACTGCCCCAGGACAAAACCCAGGCCTCTGTGGGCCCGTGGCTCACATCCCCTGGCCTCCAATCCTCACCACGAAGGTGGAAAGGAGGCTTCGATGTCAAGTTTCACAAATGAGAAGCAGCTGAGGCCCAGGGCTGGGAGAGACTTGCCTGGAGCTGGACTAAGAACCCCACACTCCTGAGTCTTTGTTTTTTCCTCAGTCTGCCTGAGGCAAACAGTGTCAGGGAGAACCAGTGGTCAGTAAAATGGGGCTGCTTAGACTATTGAGAGAATGGCTAGCGTAGGGTACCTTCTGTAAGTCCCCTTCTCCCACACACACACCCTGGGAGGGAACCAAAATGGCTTAATTACATTGGTTGTATTGGAGAGTATCAGAGTGACAGGTTAAGCTGATTCTCATTCACTATCAGACTGGTTTAGGGTTCCCCAAACCAGTTACGCTGGGAATCCAGCCTGCCAGGCTAGATAGCACAGGTGACAATCAATTCAGGAGTCCTTCCCCAGGAAAGACTGAGCAGAGGCTGTGGTACCAGGCACCAAAAAAAGTCTCTCCCTTTACCGCTCTGCCCAGCTACCCTGCCACGTTCTTAAAGTGAGTCTGACAGCCACCCCCCGCCCCCTGCCCCCCGCCCTGACGTCCAGCTCCAGGGCTGAGGGACTGGGAATAGAGATGCCCAGCGTCCTTGCTACACTCTATCCCACAGGCAAACTGAGACAGAGAGAAGGGAGAAGAGCACAGGGTGGAGTGGGGGAGCTGTGGCTGTGGGGGCACCAGTTTGGCGTCTGTCTCTTCCAAGGCAGGCTCTGGTCCAATGCACAGCCTCCCCAGGGAATGTGTCAGAGAGACACGGGGTGTGTAGTGTAGGCGGGAAGTTATGGTTAGGAGAGCTGTGTGTGTCTGATATTTTTCTAATTAAATCCAAAAGGTGTCAGCTCCCCCAGGGCACCTGCTGCCTGAGCCATAGGAGAGGACCCGGGCCTTCAGAAAAGTCTAGGGGAGTGGGACCCTCCTTCGCACACCTAGACTAGGGCTCCCTGGCGAGCTCTGGGAACACAGAAGGAAACCCCTGTCTTGAAATTCTCAGCCAGGGCTCCCACTCACCAGGCCCTGCTGTGCTTAGTGAGACGGTGAGGATGCGACCTAAAGACCTGCAGGTCCTCCCCCCAGCACCTCGCCAGCATTTCGGGGCCTCGGTTTCCTCAAAGTCCCATGGTAGGGGTGGTGGTGGGGAGTGGTGAAATAGCATCATCATTTAGGGAATAAGCCTCTCAGGGTGTGGTTATTATTTTTGAAAGAGGCCATGTGCTGAGGCTTGCCAGGGGAAGGATGGGAGTTGGAAAGGCTCAGAGCCCCCAGACGTTGGTGTCTGCCCCGCCACCTCAACAACACCTCTGAGTCAGCCCCCAACTAGAGTACCTCCTGCCCCCACTCCTCAAGCTGCTAAGGACAATGAATTCCTTTGCCAGAGCCCCAAAGCCAGCTCAGGCCCTGTGCTTGTCTGGCACTGCCCCACTGAGTGGGCCAGCCCTCTGCCCTGGGTTTCTAAACAGAGACCCGGACTCCTGGAAGGTCTTTCAGGCTTGGGCACCTCCGTGGGGGAGGGGACACGGTCCGTTCTGGGCAGCTTCCATCTTAGTGCGTCAGGCCCTAATTTCGGGCCCCAGGAGGAGGTAATCAACATCAGGGACCCAAGAGACTATGGATAAGATGTCCAAGGGAAAGAAAGGGTGGCTTAGGGAGAGACAGAGGTTCATCTGTGGGTGAGGCCGCTACAGGGAGCAAGGTGGCACTGCCATTTCCCTTCCACAGAAGGGTCTGTTCCTCTGATGAGTCCCTACCCCACTTCAGTGGCCCACTCAACCTCACACCGAGGCTCCAGCATAGCGCCACCCCCACGTTCCAAGGGCAAGGAAGAGGACCCAGGTGGCAACCCCCTACTCTGGGATGGATAAGCTAGCCGACTCCTTACCTGAGGCGGCGCTGTCCCTGGTGGCCCCCCCGGCCAGCCGCTGCAGAACCCGGTTCAGAAGATGCTCCGGCCGCTCGGGGGCGCCCAGGGGGGCCCAGGGTGGGGAAGTCAGGGGCTCGCCCGGGGACAGCTCATCCGAGGAGTGCGAAGAAGGGGAGCGCAAGGGCCCCCCACCCCCGAGCGGTCCGGGCCCCGGCACCTCCTCTAACTGCAGCCAACAGGGTCCCCCGCTGCCGGGCTCCTCCGTGACCCCCACCGGCTCTCCACCTTCCTCCTCGGTGGGCGGCTCCAGCCCTGGCTCAGCGGGGGACTCGCGAAGGAAAGCTGGGAGCAGCAGGCGAGACACGCTCTGACGCCGCTGCAGTGGCCGCGGTCCCCCGGCTGGACCGCCGCCCCCGCCAGGTCCCCCACCCACTCCGGGCCCGCAGCAGCTCCCCGGACCCCCGCCGGGACCTCCCGTCACCGTTCGCCCCGCCAGCTGCGACGTTTGCTTCTTCAAAAATTTCTCCAGCGGCTTCATGCCGCCCCCCCCGCCCCTCTTCTCGGGGCCGCCGGGAGACCTAGGTGTCCCAGGCGCGGGCGGGGGGGGCGGGGACACGATGCTCAGAGCCGGAGGGGCAGAGTGGAGGGCCGTGCCAGGCGCCGGACTGGGGGCCAGAGGTGCCCGAGGCTCGCTGGCCGGAGTCCAGTGGCCAGTGGCCAGTGGCCGGGGGGAGGTGCCAGAGGGAAGGGGTGCCCGTCCTTAGCAGCCCCCCATGCCGGGTGCAGCGGTCACGCAGCCCGAAGGGTGGGTAGGCTGCGGGACTAGTGCCGGGCTCTGCGCTTCTGGGCCGGGTTGCGGCGACAGAAGCAGCGGGCGGAGCGCAAGGCTGAGAGGACGCGGCGGCAGCGGCGGCAGCGGCGGCGCTCCTGACCGCCGGGAAGGTGGCAGAACTGAGACCGCGCCCCCTCCTCCAGTCCCCGCCCAGTCCCCGCCCCTGCCCTTCCTGGATCCGCCCCCTGGGCCCGCGCGAGGCTTGAACTTGGGCGTTGGGGCAGATCATGGGGCCACATGGGATTGTAAGAGGCTGAATGGGATTGGGTGGAGAATTCGGAGAAGATGCAAAAATTAAGGGCCAAAGTAAGAGAGCGACACCAGTGGAGAGGAATTTCTGGCTGGGGGGCTTACAGGGACTCTAGTACCATTTCAAAGAACCAGGACAGGTCTCTGGCCTGCAAGCTTGACTCACCCACCTGAACTCAGGTGGGGCCTGCAAAGATCACTCTCAACCCCGACAATGTGCTCTGTTGACATACTGAGAGGACTATGTGGTCTTTACCTCTCTTCTTGTAAAAAGGGCTGGGAAGGCCTTAGGTAGATTGACACTTGCCTGGGGGTGGCACTCACCTGCCCTTTCTGGTAGGGCACAATAGATGGTGGGGGCCTGGCCTGTGAAGGGCAGGTACTGGCAGGCAGGCAGGAGCCAGGCAGGGAGCAGCAGGTTGTGGCAGGTCTAGTTGGGGTGAGAAGAGACAGTAGGCAAGGGGGAGGGGAACAGGAGCACAAGGGCACCTAAGCCTGCCTGGCAGCAGGAAGAAGCAGGGCAGTGGAGGTAGATGATGAGCTCCAGAGCCGCCATCTGACATCATCAAGAATAGAGAGCCCCCCAGATTTGACACAACCATGGAGTGTGGAAAGTGGGGTCAAATTTGCACACCAAATTAGCCTTATTCCTGATGCCTATGCCAGGAGCATTCTGTTCCTAAGGAGGAGCTGGGTAGAGATACGCTCAGTGCAAGTGCATTAAGGTTAAGGTAACAAGGTTGGGGAGTGGCAGCAGGTTCCAGATGGGTTGAGGCACCTTGGACATGGCCGCACCCCTATTTACCGTACACCAACCAGGCAGGAACAGGAATGCTAATGGTTAGGAGTGGTGGTAGAACTGAACAGGGTGTACACTACACATATACTGGTGTGTGTGCATATCTCTGGTCCTATGTGTGCTAGAGCATGTGTTCACAGAAAAGAGCTTGCATACCCATCTGTTTGTGGATTTAGAAAGGGAACAGTACATACAGAATACAATTTTGGCTAAGAAGTTGGAATATAGATCCAAGTATCAGTGTCCTGGGCTCTCTTTATTAGATACCCCAATATCTCTGAGGTTAAGAGGGGAAACTGGCTAGAGTGGCTTGGACCTCCCCAAGCATTTTATGAACCAAATAAGAAGAGGGGAGGGCTCCACTCCCAGCACATGCCACAGTTACCAGATTAAGCTGGTTGCCTTGGTAACCTCCTCTCTGGGCAGGATTTGGGATTGTCGGTTAGGAAGAATTGGGGAGTGTGGAGAATGTGGGGGCTGAAAATAAAAGGGGCAGAGAGACTTCTAGAAACTGGAAGCTTTGGGAGCAGACCCTAGGACCCTTCAGCTACTCAAGGTGATCAGGCAGAGGCTAAGTTCAAGACCTTGAATCGGAGGAAAGCCAATGAGTCATGGTCCTCTTTGAACAGCAGTGGTACTTGCCCCAACTGCACACTGGAATCCAGGGGCACTTCTCAAAAATACTGAGGAGGTGCCAAGGTTTATGGTATTTTTAAAGAGATCTCCAAGTAATTCAAATAGCCAGGGTTGAAGATCACTGCCCCAGAGGGACACCCCAAACCGAGGAGGCAGCAGACGCTGGGAGACCTTGGTATTCTAGATCTTTGCTGTTCTGAGTCACCCACGAGGTAGCAGACCGGTGTGCTGACCCCAAAGTGGACGCAGCCAGGCAGGGAACCTATACTCTTATCATGGAAAAAAACTGAGGGAAAGATGGTGGTATAATTAACAATGGTGCGCAGATGCGGGTAAGAAGTCCATGGACTTCTGGAAGGGGATGGAGCGAGGCTACCTAAGGCGAATTCTGTCTGCCCCTTACACTCTCTTTCCTGCCCACTGAGAGGCAGGCTGGGAGGGCAGAGAACCTGGGGGCTTTGCTGAGCTTGAATTTCTTCTTGCTGAGCCGGTTACCAGGGCAACAGAGAGCAATGGGATCTAACTGAGGAAGCAAGAGGCAGGGGTGAGGGGGAAGCATCTTAAAACGTTTATTCCTCCTGCTAACCCACCGCAAGGCTGGCCGCATTCTTTGCATGACCCCAGATCAGGTCCATAAATACTTATCACCCTGTGGGGAAGAAGGGAAGCAAACTGACATGATTTGAAAAGGACTTGGGGAGGGGGATCAGCAAAGTCATGGTCATCCTGCAGTAGCAACACCACCAAAGGGTGGAGGGAAATCCTGTCATTTTAAGATGTGTCATGAGGCCCAAGCCCCCAGTGCACAAGGATTTGTGTGACTTGAGAACAGATGCTGCCAGCTCCATATTCAATTCAACTGCTCCCCCACACTGTGGATAGCTTCTGTACTGAACTTCCACCCCACCCAGGATCTGGAGGAGTAAACTGTCCATTCAAAGGTAGGAACTGCCCTGTGCTCTTCAGAGGCCAAGTGGCAGAGGTACCTGGCAGCATGAGCCACAGCTGGGGGTCTTTCAATTACCCCATCTCTCTGCCTGTACTAAGACTGACATGAGCCTCTCTCTTATCCTGTGGTCCCTGATAGTTCAGTGCCAGCGTGAGTCTTTACTTTTCAAGAAGAAAACTAGCTACCTGCGCCTCGCTCTCTGCTGGGACCTAGTACAGTTGTACTGACATCTGGCACATCACCCTGGGAGACGTACTGGCTTCAGACAAAGGCAGGCGTAAGGGATATGAGGTTCTCGTGGATGAGCAGCATCTCACTAGTTTCTGCCTGACACTTCCAAACGAAGGTGCGGCAGGCTGCCCTGGGGTCTGCGTGGCGACGTGGTTAGGAAAGGTAACAGAAGGGGATACAGGCAGACTGGAGGCTTCAGAGGGGTGCCTCACCTCCGTGGGCTTCCATTTCACAAGTCTGAGCCAGTGTGAGCTGTGACTGACTCTGGGGAAACCAAGGAGTCATTTTCCTTCCTTCTCAAATCAAAACTCATGCAAAAAAAACGAGTTTACAGTCTAAATTTTATTATCTTCAAGTCACAACACTCATCACATATGTGTACCCTTTAAAACAGTAAAACACACGTGGAGAAATTCTTGCAACAAAACACAGCGAACCAACAGAGACAACTGTCACAGTGTCTTAAGGTCTGGGAAGCTGGGCATGCTGCCCACAGGCTTGAGGAGACATTGTCAGGTTTAAGGCAAAGGGAACAGCCTACAAAAGGCACAACCACCAGCTCCCTCTGGGAGAGTCTCTTAGTTATTTCCTCCTTCAGGGTTACAGCTTGAGTGCCTCTCCTCCCTCCCCACACACCTGTGACTCAGAGTGGTCAGGCCAGCTGCTTAAGAGAATAGAAACAGTGACACAACTTGGGGAGACACAGCTGCCACCTTCTCCCTTAGGTTCTGTAGAAGGACAGAGACAGTGGCCAAGTCACCCCAGCAGACACAAGTGTGGCAATAATAGGAATCTCTTCCGCAGAGGCAGCAGGAGAGTGGTGCAGTGCCATGCACAGGGAGGAAAGGAGCCCTGGCTGCAACAGCGACTGGCTTCCTTAGGCCTTAAGCCCAGGCGTGGTATCTTCTTCTGTTTGCAAGGACAGGAGTAGAACTTGGTGAAAATAAGGTGGTAACACCTACAACACTTGTAGCAGAAAAGACATGAATAATAAAGGACAGGTAGACTGCTTGCTGGGTAGTATTTGCCTCTAGAGAGATGCATTGGTCCACGCAACTGGAAAAGGGGGTGTGATAGGAAGGATGGAAGTAAAAGCAGGGCCCTCTAATTCCACTTACCTCACAGACTCAGCCCCGAGGACTCTGTGAATACATGTCCCTAAGGTGCGAAGGCTCGCACTCCACTCTCCCTTTCTCACAAAAACACTTGATTCACCATCTCTTCCCACTGTAGAGACTCTGCTCTTGGTAGAGGCCTGAACCCTACCACGTCAAGAAGAAAGGCTCCTTCCATAAGCTTTGAGCTTCGAGGAGTTAAGAGAATCCAAGTATATAACAACAAAGGCCAACCAAAAGTGAAAGGCCAGCTCTGTAGATTTGGTGGGAAAAGACCAGCTGGTAAATTTTCAATTATCTGGGTTGCAGGGAAGAACCAAAGGGGAACCAGAGAAGCTAGTAAACCAGAAAAATAAACTTGTCTCCTTTAAAGGCAGAGAGAGAAAGAAACAGAGAGACAGAGAGAAAGAAAGAGAAACTTAAAGAATATTAATTTAAGAATAGCAAGCCAGGCTTTAAAAAACAAACATCTTAGAAAACAAAACAAACACGGAGGAGCTTCCCTGGGAGAACAGAAAGTTTCCCAGGACAAAGTGAAGAGCCGAAAACCTGGGCTGCTAGATGTAGACACGGAAGTCTGGGCAGCCCGGACCTCTGCTCCTCTGAGCACAGCTAACTCAAGTGAAGGGTAGAAACGGCTGGAAGTCCGCTTGTGTCTCCCTTTCTCGCTTTAACAGAGCTTATCCTCAGAGGAAGGCAAGGGTCCTCTTCATTCAGCTGCTTCCTGGCAGGAGCCGCCCTCTATCTTTGAAGCCCTCCTGGTAGTGAACAGCCAGCTGCATTTCTCTTCTTTCCTGGGTTCTCACCTCTGCTGCTCTGACAGGGGTGGGGGAAGGGAAGAACCACCAAAGCATCAATGGACCTTCTGGGTATTTACAAGTTGTTTTCAAAAAGCCACATTCTAAACAATGTGTTTTAAAGTAATGTCCCTAAAAAATAAAACTCCCATGGTCTTTCTCCTCCATGACCTTTAGAATTGGCCCTGCTTTTAACACCTCAATTTTTAAAAATATGTAATTGTTTTTATTTTTCAGTTACAGCTTACATCAAATATTATTTTGTATTGTTTCAGGTGTTCAGCAGAGTAGTCAGACAATCACACACTTTACAGGGTGGTCCCCCCGGTATTTCCAGTGCCCACCTGGCACCACACACAGTCATTACAGCAGTGACTACATTCCCTGTGCTGTACTCGACATCCCCCACGACTATTCTGTACCCACCAATGTGTACTTGTTAGTCCCTTGACCTTTTTCATCCAGTCCCCCACGTCCCTCTCCCCTCTGGCAACCATCAGTCTGTTCTCTGTATCTACGAGTCTGTTTCAATTTTGTTTGTTTGTTTATTTTGTTCTTTAGGTTCCACATATAAATGAGATCATATGGTGCTTGTCCCTTTCTGACTGACTTATTTCACTCAGCGTAATGCCCTCTAGGTCCATCCATGCTGTTGCAAATGGTAAGATTTTCTTCTTTTTTATGGCTGAACACCTCAAATTTAGATTTCCTTTTCCCTTAGTAAAGAATGTCCTCCTATATTTTTTCCTTGCAGCTTCCCACATGAAGTTTTGTCAAGTTAACAAGGATATCTACTTCAATCCTGCTCAATGCAATCACAAAACAAAAAAACTGGCAAATTCTGGGACTCCTTTAAGCCTTCCCCCACCCCCAAAAGAACTCATGATTACAACTTCAACCATTAATGAGGCAATTGTTTGTTAAGAAAGCAAGCAAGCATGAGCATTGGTTTTAAAAATGTTGTAAGAGGCATAGTAAGTTGTACACTTACTTTTACATCATGTTAGACTTAAAATATTCAGAAACTCATATTAACTGGAACCCCTGCTTACAACCTGAAATAATAAAGTTAGAATTTGTTATCAGGTCATTTAAAACAAAACAACAAAACAAAAAAGACTGTTTCCATAGAACGGGAGGAAAATCTTCTGAAGAAAAAGAAAGCCCACTGATGTAGGATGTGCCCTGAAGTACAGGAAGAAGCTCTCATACCTCAGGTGGTGGGGGCTTGATGGTGACTGGCTGGGGAGTCCTCCGGGGTGGGGAGGGCTTTGGCTGCACCTGCTGCTGGGCAGGGTTGTAGTAAGTCACTCCTCCATATACCTGTGATGGGGCCTGGGTACCCCAATAAGATAGAATTGAAAGTTAGGAATTCATCCAAACTATGATGGGCAGAAAATGTTATTCAGGCACAAAAACAGAAGAACTGGGGAATTTATAATTTTTTAAACCTCGAAGCTGCCCTCCTTAAAAATAAAATGATTCCTCATTTCTGTCTTAGTATGTCCTAATTATGCTCTGGTTCCTGCTTCTTCAAACTACTGCCCAGCATCCTCTAATTCCTATCATCAGCTGATAAATGTCTGATCTCAGTGGTGACACTCTAGATACCGGATGATTTCAACCTCCTGGGAGTTAAGCAGCAGAGGGAGAGGTAGGACCGCAAATAGCATGCAGTTTCTTTATGCAGCTGAACAAATGGCTACCTAAGACACATCAAACACTTAAATGAAACAACATTAAAGAAATGAAAGAGAATAAGTAGATAATGCGCATTACATAAGCTGCATTTCCAGCTCCTGACCACCAAGAGGCGTCCTGGAGCCATATGCAAATCAGTGGCATTGAAGTGTTCTCTCAAATTTCTTAAGCATTCTCCCCATACCACATCGTGGTCTGATTTCAAGAATGTGTACGTATAAAAATTTGCCCATCAGCCATCTCACCTGTGTATTAGGATATAGATGAGGAGGTGGTGGGGGAGGCAGTGCCCCTGGAGCATAAGGGTAACTGGGATTGCCAAAATTCATTACTCCTGGAGCAGAGAAGTATGTAGGAGCAAGCAACTGCTGAGGTGGTGGCTGTCCTGGAGACATGGAAACTGGTGGGGGGTAGAGGCCCGGATTGGGCAGGGGCGCTGGTGTCTGATGGGGATGTAAACCTGAATAAGGAGAGAAAAACAGAAATTGAAATAGAGAATATCAGCGTTTCTAGTATAAATGGGCTCAGGATGAAAGTCCTCAGGAGGGACCCAAGAGGTTTGTTGCCCAGGCAGTCAGAGTGGCCCATCTCACAGGCAGGCAGCACAGAGCTCAGGAGGATGGGGTTTGTGAAGACCCCCACACACCTACTCATGTACTGGAAGCATACACGGAGAGGTGCCATGCTTACCTGGGTGGGGAAGGTGCATTTCTGGCTGCACAATCATGCCCTGAGGAGGCAGCGGGGCAGGGCTGTCACCATGGGTATAGATTGGTCCCTGGAACTGCACTGTAGGATATCACAGTGGGATTCTCATGAATTCTCAGTCTTCATATCACATGGACAAATCTCCCTGTCCCCCAAACCCTTTAAGAAAATGTTCTCAATTTTCCATGTGAGGAAAACAGCAACCAGACAATAACTATTGTGAGAGGTCAGACGGAAATTCAGGAGGCTGGTTTCTTAGTTTGCTTCAAAGTGCCAAAAAAAGATACCCCAACTATGAGGAAAAAACTCACGTGGATCATAGTAATGTCCCTCCATGATACTGATATGCAGAGGAGGGGCAGGGGGCTCTGGCACAGGTCTCTGCCGCTGAGAGGAGTAGCGTTTGGCGCGCCCACCCTGCACACCCTGAAATAGAGAAACAGGCCTGAGCAAGAAGACTTCCAGATGGCTGACTCTGATTCAAGTCCCCACCCTCCTTTGGGGGGACTTTGTACGTGGCATGTCTTTAAAAAATACTTGCAAAATCAGTGAAAAACATTAAGATTTGAACCTAACCCTCTGCATTTCTGAGACCCAAATTAAACAAAACATAAGTAACTGGAAAACTGATTTCAAAAGCTATTGCATGCATGCCCTGGGTGGTGTGACTCAGTGGACTGAATGCTAGCCTGCAAACCGAAAGGTCACAGGTTCAATTCCTGGTTGGGGCACATGCCTAGGTTGTAGGCCAGGTCCCCAGTTGGGGACATGTGAGAGACAACCCATCACATGTTAATGTTTCTCTCCCTCTCCTTCGCCCTCCCTTCCCCTCTCTATAAAAGTGAACAAATAAAATCTTTAAAAAGAGAAAAAGCTGTTAACATGCACCCCCCTCCATCTACCCCTTTCCCTTCTGTACCATTTCTTCCATCCGGCTGAACTGAGGTGGAGGTCCTGCTCCCATGTGTATGTGGTTGTGCATTCCTGTAATAAAGCAAAAAAGTCACCCCTGCAGCAGACAGAAGTGAGATTCAAAGATACCATCAAGAAAACGACAGGCTGAAGGATCCAACACAGCAAATGACTTTCTGCTTTTAAACTAACAAAATCCTGCCCTGGCAGGTGTGGTCATTGGTTTGATTCCCAGTCAGGGCACATGCCTGGGTTGAGGGCCTGGTCCCTGGCTGGGGATGTGTAAGAGGCAACCAATCGACATTTCTCTCCCCTTCTCCCTCCTTTCTTCTCTAAAAATAAATAAATAAAATCTTTAAATAAAAAGTTTTTTTTAGCCCTGGCTGGTGTAGCTCAATGGATTGAGCGTTGGCCTGCAAACTCAAGGGTCACTGGTTCGATTCCCAGTCAGGGCACACGCCTGGGTTCTGGGCCAGGTCAGGTCCCCAGTAGGGGGGCACATGAGAGGCAACCACCCATTGATGTTTCTCTCTCTCTTCCTCTAAAATAAATACAATCTTAAAAAAAATGTTTTTAATTAAAAAAACAAAACAAAACAAAATCCTTTTTACTATCTCTGCTTCCTGTCAACGTCACCATGTGGAAATTTGCCTCCACTGCCTATCACCTTGATACAGCAATAAAGCCTTTGAACATGAGAAAAGTTACTTCAGTGAGAACATACAAGTTCAAACACTGCCCACCAAACGTTTTCCTGTACAGAATCCCTTGTAGGTCACAATGAGCACATCACATCATCGACCACAGTAAAAAAAAGTCTCAGCCCAAAAGTCTCTGAGCAACAACTGGACAGTGAGGGATGTTCTGTAAATCTACCTGATTATTTCTGGCCACTGAGATCTGGCCTGGAAGGTTGGGATGAGATTCCCCTCTAGCAGAAAATGACTCAAAACAAACAAAAAATTACACTCTAGAGAGTGACTTCCAATGATAAGGTGTCAGCAGGAGGGCGTGCTCCTCCATCCAAAGAGCAGCTCCAGGTCCAGTTTAGAGAGCACTGGCTTTCGCTGTTTAAAACCACACACACCACAGAAGGGTGCTGAGACTCTCAGTCTCTGTGAGGATTTCCAACCTTTAAATTCAAATGAGATTTCAGAAATTAAGGAAAAGATCCTTTTATCTATCTGGTTGGAGGAAGACTCGAGATGGGCAAAATGGGTGGTAGACAGTTCTAGTTTCTAGAACTATGCTGTCCAATATGGTTGCCACTAGTCACATGTGTGACTATTTAAATTTCAATGATTAAAATTTAAAGTTCAGCCCTGGCTGGTATGGCTCAGTGGACAGAACACTGGCGTGCAAACCAAAAAGTCACTGGTTCAGTTCCCAGTCAGGGCACATGCCTGAGTTGTGGGCCAGGCCCCAGTTAAGGCTGTACGAAAGGCAACCGATTGATGTTTCTCTCCCTCTCTTTCTCCCTCCCTTCCCCTCTCTCTAAAAAATAAAATCTTTTAAATAAAGGTGATGAAATGGAATGAGGAGTTCAGTTACTCAGACACCTCGGCCACGTTACAAGTATTCAAAAGCACCACCATGACAGAAAGTTAGTTCTTTTGGGCAGCCTGGCTCTAGAAAATTAAGGAAATTAGAAAGGCTTTCCTTTCAAAGAGATTAGAAGATTCTCATCCAAATTCAAATGAGTAAGTTTCTGCCATCAAACTTTAACCATGAGTTCAAATAATGAAAACACTGCCACCTTCTTCTTCTGCTTTTCTATAGGGAGTGGTACAGGATCCTGTGCCCAGGAGCTCATTACTGATGACTAACCAGTTCACAGTGGCAAACTAGTGGGTTAGTCTTAGGTAACAGAGAAAACTGCTCTGAGGTCCTTGGATGAACATACCTAGGAATCTATCTGGTTTTTGTCAGCCACCACATCCCCGAGAGACTTAAGTCCCATGCTCCCAAACCCAATGATGCAAATGGAAAAAAAATCTAGTTACTAACCCTAAGGTACCTACCCCGAAGTTCACGTGGTTGCAGGAATGAAGGCTGTCCTGGATTCCAATTCTGTTCTGCTATGTTTAGCTGTGCCACATCTTGCTCAAGTCCACCTGTGGCAGAATCCACGGGAGCTTCCCAGTTCCCCGTCTTGGCAGGCGGAGGAGGAGGAGTTTCTGTGACTTGAGGTGCTGGGGTCAGCCCTTCAGGTGGAGGAGGCACCTCCTCTGCAACTTTGCCTGCATCTCCAGCTTTGATTCTGGTTCTTCTTGCCCGGGAATAGGATTTCTTCTCAACAGGCCTGTCAGGGGGTGGTGGTGCAGTGTCAGGGGCAGGAGCTGGGATCTCTGAGGCTGCCTCTTCCTTCTCAGGACTGCCAAGC
Organism: Macrotus californicus; assembly: GCA_007922815.1. NCBI lineage: Eukaryota > Metazoa > Chordata > Mammalia > Chiroptera > Phyllostomidae > Macrotus > Macrotus californicus. The sequence goes on along the minus strand of VMDR010000279.1, from coordinate 170,105 downwards.
ACTTGAGCGTCTGCTTCTGGAGATGGATCCCGCAGAGGAGTCTGCTCCAGGCGTCGTGACCGGTAACTACTCTCATGTTTAACAGTCTCACCAGACCGGCCAGCATGCTGCCCACCAGCCTCCAGAGGCCTAAATCCAGCACGACCTTCCTTGAAGCCCCCAGATCGAGAGTAATTCCTGGGAGCAGACATGCGGCCAGTACCTGCAGCTTTTCTGTTGATAAATGTCCTTGGTGGTAGGGTACCCCCAGGACCCTGGTGGCGATAAGGCTTGTTTGGCCGCTCACCAGTCCAGTTTGGATCTCTTTGTGGAGGACTCCCAAACCTGAATAAATGGAAAAGAAAGGTCTTAAATTGAGGGTCAGGAAGACTTCCCATATTCCTCACCCACTCAATCACTTGCTGGAATGGTATTTTAAAAAGCAAAGTTCTTTCTAAAACACCAATAGTCTAGATTCCAAAATTTTCTCACCTAGGTTTCCGGATTCTTCGGGGTTTAATGTCATCAGGATTGTGAGCTGAGCGGATGTCATATCCATAAAGAGCAATGAGCTCCTGTCGAGACTTTGGGGCCTGTTCATCTTCTCGGAATTTGTCATGCTCCCAGCGACCCTCATCTTTCCACAGCTTTCGCTGACGCCCCTTGGGTCTGGATAAAACCAGGAAAAAGTGTCTTAGGTAGGCAGAATCTGTCAAGTAAAGATGTTTATGAAACAAACAGGGTTGGGCCGGGAAACAGAATGAACTTCATGTAGTCTCTCCATCCTTCCTGATAGACTGTACAAAACAGGTCTCCCAAAAGCAACAGTGAACCACAACACCTCAGGGCCTACCAGGCTCAAGTGCAACAGGAATAGAAATAAGGAAAGATTTCGCCTCCAACTACTCAGCACCTTGAAAACATCTTTCCTGTAAGGCGGCCTATGCAAGTACTTCGTATCACAGAGGCCTTGAGCCTCAGGCTAAGACAGGCAGTGGAAGCGTAGGTGTGGGTCCCAGCTGATGCACCAAGAGCTACCAAGTATTCTAAGCCTCACTTTCCTCATTTGTACAAGAGGTAACACTAACCTTAAAAATGTTGTGTGGTAGCACAACACAGGTAAAGCACTTAGCAAAGCGCCTAGCATCCCATAAACACTAAACACACACTAAGCAGCAGCAAGTGGCTGCTACCTGACTTCTTCCTCCTGAGTTTGCCCTCGAAGGTCATGCTCAAAGAACAGCCCTTTCCGTGGTATGTACGCTGGGTTCTTCCGATCTTCGTCATCATCCAAGTGCTTGGGTACTTTGTTCTCCACAGGCTCCGTGCTCTCCTGAAGGACAGACAAAGGCTTCCTGACTCCCTCCAAAGTTGAGAGCCCCTCTTCCAGCCCCCAAAATGGAAGCCTTTGGTAGGTACTGACCTGTCCGTCCCCACTTTGCCTCTCTCCTGTCACAGTGCCTTTGGAGTCCAGCTTTTCTTCTCCCTTCTCTTCTTTTGCTGAAGAATTAGCCGCATCATTGGCTTCTGATTTCAACTCTGCTTTGGAGTTTTCTTCTTCACTGTACTCCCCTTCTTCACCCTGAAAAAAGTCTCCTTGTCAGCTATGGAAGTAAGATCTGAAAGGTGCATTTTAAAATTTTCCATTCTTTAGGAAAACATTTTCTAAGGAACTTAAGAATTAAAAGCAAACATATCGCCTGGCTGGTGTGGCTCAGTTGGTTGGGCATCATCATGTAAACCAAAAGGTTGTGGGTTTGATTCCTGGTCAGGGCATATGCCTGGGTTGCAGAGTTAGTCCCTAATCAGAGTATGTGCAAAAGGCAACTGATCAATGATTCTCGCATCGATGTTTCTCTCCCTCTCTTTCTCTCTCCCTTCCCCTCTCTAGAATCAATAAAAGACCAAAAAGGGGGAAAACATATCAATATTCTTACTAAATTTTCTAGAGAATATTCTTACTAAAATTTCTAGAAGATAAGGGCACTGTAAAAACAAAATCACATAAAACATATCCACATATACGTACGCTCATACAGATCCATATAAGCTTTCCAGGAAGACATGCAATCAAACGGTAACAGTGGCAGCCTCTGGGAAAGGAGCCCAGGGAATATGGATGGGAGGCAGTAAAATACCTTGCATACAGGAGGAGCTTAATCTGTGTTGGTAATTTCTCTCCTGCTCCATGAACTGTCTCTTAAACATGCAGTGCCTAATAACTGCTATAACTCAAGCTGTAAATTTTCTCATCTCAAAATGGCTTAGAATAGAGACTCGAACCGAACAGTTTGGACTATGTGGGCCCCCTTTAGGGTCTAAGCCTCAGCAGGCTCTCTCTGAGACAGAGGCTCAGTAGTTTCCACTAAGAAAACATACAATGACAAACAACTACTGTATATTCAGTAATACTTTAAATTTATATGTCATTAATTTTATATACTCAAAATAGTAGAATGTAAAGGTGAGAGATGTGTAGTCTGTCTATCGCACAAGCTGAGCTAGCGAATCTGCAAACTTCCTGTAACGACTCTGATTTCCCAAGGCACTATTTCACCCTCAAGTTGGAAAACAGTGGCTTACATTTTTGATGTCTATGATATGCATACTAAATTTTCTGCAGCATGAGATTCCCCTTAACAAATAACTCTGTCCAAAATTACATAATCATAAAATTTTGACTTGGGAAATCTTAGAGAACAAGTTAAAAATTCCATCTTAGAAACAAAACAAAAAAATTAAAGCCTAAGTGTTCTCTCTCTTCTCCACCATCTTTTCCCCTCTGACACATCAAGATTCTATAGTCCTGCTTGTGACAGAGAAAGTGGGGGTCTGTCTACACAAAGGAGGGCCCTTAGACCATCCTCTAAGTAGGGATCACTTTAAAGGGTCAGGTAATAGGGGTGTGGCTAATTCTAGGCAGGGAAAAGCGGCAGCTAAGGCTCATGCTACGAAGATGAGAGTCACTCTTTTCTTGTCCTCCCAGGATTTGGACCTAAGAAGGCAGAGCTATAGACTAGGGAGGTAGACTAGGGAGGTGGGTTAGAGAGCTGTGAGAACACAAAGACACGAGTTCAAGGGAAGGTGGTCTAGTCCCCATTGCTGTGTTAACATGTCAAGGTATGAAAACACCTCTGCCACCTGTTAAATATGTGTATAACTGCCCTTATTCTCCCACTGGGTCCGACACTTGACCCGAACCCGACCTCTGTGTAACTCCAACACAGGCTGGCCTCAGGAATCTGATCAGAGCCTTGCTGTGAGATTTCTGATGAAGCAAGAAGCTCTAGGTTTCTGCCTTTTCTTCAAATAGAGCTGAGTCGGCCTGATTAGTCCAGATAAGCCAATTCATTTCTCTTCACCATTTCCCCCTGCTCAGCCTCTCTGGGTATCTTGGTCTCTAAGTATTTTGGGTTAGATTATCAGAAAGGTGATACTGGTACAAAACCTACAGAACTGAGGAAGACTGACCCCAGCACACTGTAAGAATCAAGCCTTTACCCGGTGCTTCTTAACCACCAACTACCTTTCATTCTTCCCATTTTGCCTCAATCGTAAGTCTTCCCTCCTCTTGAGACAGGGATGGGTAGGTGGTAATCATTTTGTTCTTTCCTTGATCCTATTTTCCCTGCTAGTTCTGCAGCAGAAATTGCAAGAATATTACTTGGTGTGTATATGTGACCTTAATTCATCACACACCCACACACACACTGACTGAATTCAAACATCTTAAAATAGTATCAGCACAATTAATGAAGAAAACTTGTTTTTATGTTCCACCTCCTCTAAACTAGTGGTGGAATGTCAAATGAGGCAACTCTTTTATTCCAAATGAGAAACAAATTTTGTTTCCAGGGCAGGACAGAAAGATATAAATAGCATAGTGCCAAGGATATTCCAAACCAGAGTCAAAGTGTGGTCTAACTGAAGTGAAAGTGCTGCCCCAGCCCTGACCAGATGGCTCAGTTGGTTGGAGCATTGTCTTGAACACCAAAAGGTTGCAGGTTCAATTCCCAGTCAGGGCACGTACAGGAGGCAAGGGAATCAATGTTCTCTCTCTCTCAAATCAATAAACATATCCTCAGATGAGAATTTTCAGAAAAAAGGGCTATCCTAGGGTCACCACACCGTTTTAGCTGAGGGTTGACATCAAAACCCTTTTCCAGCCCTGGCTGGTGTGGCTCAGTGCATTGAGTGCCAGTCTACGAACCAAAAGGTTGAGGTTCGATTTCCGGTCAGGGTACATGCCTGCATTATGGGCCAGATCCCAGGTTGAGGACATGTGAAAGGCAACTGAACGATGTTTCTCTCCTTCCCTTCCACTCTCTCTAAAAATAATTAAGTAAAATCTTTAAAAACGAACAAACAAGAAACCCTTTTCCAGAGACAAACTCCCCTACTGCTGATTCCACCACTTCAGTGTACACTGTCCCCAACTCTAAAGCGTAACTTTCCCATGAAACAACTGCTGCCCTAGCTGAATTCTCACGGCAGAGGTTTTAGCCCATCCTTCCACTCCCCACATATTTCAGAATAAAGGGTGGAGTCGGTGTCCTCCTTGTTCTCAGTGTCTCTTCCAGCCCCAACTCCTCCAGCCTCATTTTAAACTCCTGCTCCTGCGGGGCTCCCATCACCTGGCTATTTCTCTATGCCCCTGCCTGGGCCCACCCTGTCATTCACTGGAAGCCTCCAGCAATGAGTTCAGAGTCTTCACCTCCACTTCAGGCATCCATTTCCATGGCCACACTCCAGACCAGTCTTACCTGTGTGGATGAAAGAAGGGTTCTATGGAAAGTAACCTCACAGGGTGAACTGACCATAAATTCCTAAGGGCAGATCAAGGTGGGTAGTCATACCTCAGGTCTGTAACTTCTGTAGTAAAAGGTTTACCTTTGCCTTAAGCAAGCCCCATCCATTGTTTCTGTGCATCTATGTTAATACACCTTTGAATAAGCAACCTCAAGAGAACACATAATCTTGTTCCCGATCCTGTAATCCAATCCCCGTCTCTTCTTTCCCCATTTCCAGGTGATCTTCCTTACTTTCCCTCCTTAACTTCAAATGTATAAAAGAAGCATTTGAGATCTTGCTCCCTGGCATATGTCACCAGTTTGGCTCAAAGGAACTCTCATAAAACATTGACACTTGGTACTGCTATGCAGGTTTTAAAGTAAACTCGATCCATTTTTTCAATCTTAAATTTAAATACTCTAGACTTTGGTCAAAACTACCATACTTAAAAGAATGAAGTTAGACCCTTATCTCACCCCATATACAAAAATTAACTCAAAAAGACCTAAATGTAAAAACTAAAACTATTAACCTCTTAGAAGAAAACACAGAAGTTAATCTTCACAATTTGGGATTTGGCATGGATTCAGCAAAGCCTTTTTAGATACAACATCAAAAGCACAAGCAACAAAAGAAAATACATACATTGAACTTCAAAATTAAAACCTTATGCTATCAAGAAAATGAAAAGATAACCTGCAGAATAGGAAAATATTTGCAAACCATATATTCAATAAGGAACTTGTATCTAAAATATATAAAAAACCCTTACAACTCAACAGTACAAAGGCAACCCCATTTAAAAACGGACAAAGTATCAGCCTGGCTGGTGTGGCTCAGTGGATTGAGCTCTGGCCTGCAAACTGAAAGGTTGCCGGTTCAATTCCTAGTCAGGGCACATGCCTGGGTTGTGGGCCGGGTCCCCATTAGGGGGTGTGAGAGGCAACCAGTATCTCTCATACATTGATGTTCTCCCTTTCCCTCTCTAAAAAAAGAAAGTAAATAAAGTTTAAAAAAAAAATGGACAAAATATCTGAATCACCATTTTTCTAAGAAGTAGCAAATTGGCTGATAAGCACAAGAAAAAAAACAACTCAACATCATCATTAGTCATCACGGAAATGTAAATTAAAATGAGATACCATTTCACATCTACTAAGATGGCTGGAATAAAAAAATCAAGAAAGCCTGTTGGTTAGAGTGTCGTCTCATAAACCGAAAGGCTGTGGGTTCGATTCCTGATCAGGCACATACCTAGGTTGCAAGTTCCAGTTGGAACATGTCTGGGAGGCAACCAATCAATGTTTCTTTCTCTTTCTCTCTTGTGCTCTCCGCCCCCCCCAAAATCAATAAGCATGTCCTTAGGTGAGGACTAAACAAAAAAAATCAAGACAGTAACAAGTGCTGTTCAGAATGTGGAGAAACCGGATTCCCCATACACTGCTTTTGGGAATGTAAACTGGGGCAGCTACTTTGGAAAACAGTTTGGCAGCTCCTCAAACAATTCAGGGGTTACCATATGACTCAGCAATTCCATTCCTAGGTACATGCCCAGGAGAAATGTAAACGTACGTCCACATAAAAACTTGCACAGTAATAACAAAAAATCAGAAACCCGAATGTCCGTCAGTGGATGAATGGGTAAACAAAATGTGGCACAGTCACACAATGGAATCTTATTCAACCAGAAAAAGGAATGAAGTACTGATACATGCTACAACTTGGAAACATGCTAAGTGAACGAAGCCAGCCACAAAAGTCCACGAATTATATGATTCCTTTCATATAAAATTCCAGAATGGGGAAATCTGTAGACACAGAAAGTAGACTGTGGTTGCTTAGGGCTGGGAGAGATGCACAGAGGAACTGGGGCAGGGCTGATAACTAAAGAATACAGGGTTTCTTTCTGAGCTGATGAAAATGTTCTGAAACTGTGGTGATGGCCACATATACCTGTGACTATACTAAAAACCACAGAATTGTACATTTAAATGGATAAATTGCATGGCATATCAATAAAGCAATTAAAAAAAACCCTGCCTATTATTCCTCTTCTTACCCAGTTTTTCCCTTACCCTCTCACCTACAACTCAAGATAACCACTCCCTTGATCTTCCCACTTTCTCCCTATCGATCAGTCCTTTCCCACATTCACTTACCTCTCTTTATTTATTTATTTGTTTGTTTGTTTATTTATTTATTTTTCACTTACCTCTCTTTAGATTCCATGGCCAATTCACCTCAATCACTACTACTAACATTCTCAATTCACTTGCCACTCCCATGTGCCTGAGATGGGACCAACTCAAACATCTCCTTTCTCCAGGCCTATGACTGGACTACTGGACCATCACTAAAAGGAGTTAAAAAAAACTTCACTCATCAGCCCGGACTAGTGTGGCTCAGTGGACTGAGTGTTAGCCTGCAAACCAAAAGGTTGCTGGTTCGGTTGATTTCCAATCAGGGGACATGCCTGGGTTGCAGGCCAGGTCTCCAGTTGGGGGCATGTGTGATGCAACCTGTCAGTGTTTCTCTTGCATACTGATGTTTCTAGCCCTCTCTTTCTCTCCCTTTCCCTCTACAAAATAAATTTAAAATATTTTTTAAAAATTGTTTAAAAAATGGCCCTGGCTGGTGTGGTTCAATGGATTGAGCGCTGGCCTGTGAACCAAAGGGTCACTGATTTGATTCCCAGTCTGGGCACATGCCTGGGCTGCAGGCCAGGTCCCCCGTTGGCGGGGGGCACAAGAGGCAACCACACATGATGTTTTTCTCCCTCTTTTTCTCCCCTCCCTCTAAAATAATAAATAAAATCTTTTTAAAAATTATTAAAATTAAAAATTATTTTTAAATTGTTCATTATTAAATTATTATTTAAATTATTTAAAAAGTGGAACAAACCAATGTCTCTCTCTCTCTCAAATCAAATCAAAACAAAGTAATACAACAAAAAAACCCACCAAATTTTCTCTTAACCTCACAGGCTTCTGTCCAGCAATCTCTCTAGCCTCCCCTTATAGTCAAGATTCTTTAAAAAAATTTTCTTGAAGAAGCCTTGGCTGGGTAGGTCAGTAGATTAGAACATCATCCTGATACACCAAGGTTGTGGGTTCAATCCCCAGTGAGGGCACATACAAGAGTTATCCAATGAATGCATAAATAAGTGAACAAATTGAGGTCTCTCTCTCTCTCTCTCTAAAATCAATTAATAAAAAGTTTTTTTTATACTTTATTTATTTTTGGAGAGAGGGAGGGAGGGAGAGAGAAAAACAGCAACCTGAGAGAGAAATACCAGTTGGTTGCCTCTCTTACTGTACCTGCAACTCAGGCATGTGACTTGACCGGGAACTGAACCAGCGACTTTTCACTTTGTGGGATGACGCCCAACCAACTGAGCCAGACTGGTGCAGGCAATAAGTAAAATAAAAATGTGTGTGCGTGTGTGTGTATTTTTTTTTTTTCTTACAGGATTCTGGGAAAATGGAAGTAGCATAGTTTTTATCTCTTTAAATCTCCACATGAAATGAGAGCATCTAGGCAGCAAAATCAAAACCTTTCTGACAACACAACAAAACTAGGTTACAAGATATCCCCAACATCCAAAACATATGCACATAAGAACAAAGCACCAACAGCCACAAGACCTGCATCAGACTGGTGTCAGTGCCAGAGAAAGCAGAGAAGTCAATGGATCTGAGAACAGGAGAACCCTGAAATAATCAACAGGCATTCAATGGAAAGCAGCACCGAGCACAGCTGAAACTAGGAGGTAATTACCGCCTTCGGGAGCACACAAGCATAAGGATCCTGCAATAGGTCTGAATGGGGCTAGAGAAATCTAACCCCCACCCAACCTTGAGATTATCCTGGCCACCGTGGCTCCTTTCTAGGACAGGGTCCCACACTGAAGAGAAACTGTTGAGATGAGAATCAGATTGAACAGAAGAGGGATAAAAGAAATGAAGGAGGCCCTGGCCAGGCAGCTCAGTTGGTTAGAGCATGGTCCAGATATGCCAAGGTTGTGGGTTTGATACCCACTCAGGATACATACAAGTATCAACCAATGTAAGTGCAAGGACAAGTGGAACAACAAATCGATGTTTCTCTCTTCTTCCCTCCCACTCTCCCTCTCTCTAAAATCAATAAAACATATTTAAAAAAACAAGAGCACTGGCTGGTGTGGCTCAGTTGGATGGGGTGTCACCCCATAAATTCAAAGGTTTGATGTCTAGTCAGGGCACATACTAGAGGCAACGATGTTTCTGTCTTGTGTAGCTATTTCTCTCCCTCCCTTCTCCTTGCTCTAAAAATCAATAAGCATGTTCTCCCATGAAGATTAAAAAATAAATGAACAAAAGGACTAAAACAAATTAATAAGAGAAATAAAAGCAGGAAATCTCAAAAATCAAGTCTGAACATTTCTTAACACTACAGGAAAACAAAAGAGGGAGCTCTGTAAAGCTAGAAAAAGCTATTCTGAGTCACTTCTCAGAGATCAAAAAAACTAATTTTACATAAAAAACAGAAAAATATAGAGGTCAAATCCCTTTAAAATTATAAGAAAAAAAAAGTAGAATAGCATTCCTACAGAAAATAAAAGCATGCCAGAAAGACGTGCACATATATCAAAATTATAACTTCTATTTCAAAATGGGCCAAAAGACATTAAGAAAATTATATAAGGCATGAAAGAACAGTTAGAATTAGCAAAACTCAAAAATGAAATTAAACTCAGGAAGGTATTGAAAATTAAAGGAAAAAAACATTCCAAATAGAGTCTAACTACAAGGAACACTAAAATTAATAAACCCAATAATGCCATAAGAGAAATAAAAGGTGAAAAGAAAGTATTTTAAAAATCAGAAAGAGCCTTGGCAGGGTAGCCCAGTTGGGTGGAGCCTCATCCCGATATGCCAAGGTTGCAGGTTTGATCCCCCATAAGGACACATACAAGAATCAACCAAAGAATGCCTAAATAAGTGCGACAACAACTGATGTTTCTCTCTCTCTCTAAAATCAATAAAAAAATCAAAAAGAAATGAAGAAAAAGATAAAACGGACTAGAAAGAAAGGACTAAATACTGAGGACAAAGAATATTTAGGAGTCCCAGGACATATTCCAGAGCAGCACATCTCGTATCTGTGACACTGACCCAGAAGACCAATACCAAGAAAATTCTGATAGAATTACTGGACCTTAAAGAAAATATCCTGAGTATATATAGACAAAACAGCAAGTGACTTATAAAGGAAAGAAAATTAGGTGATCATCAGTTTTGCTCAAGATAAAATCTTTGGCTCACACCGTTTTCATGAATCTGAAAACACCCATTTGCAGGAAATACAAAGGGACAGAGGGAGCGCGTTGTATTGAACCATGAGTAGACAACCATCAAAATCTTTTCAACAGATAAACTGTGGGGAAAAGAAAGGGAAGAAAAACTAACCTGTAGACTAAGAGATCAAGTTTGAAGAAAAGGCAAGACTAAGTTGTAGTATCTAAGTATATACAGTTAGTGACCAAAAAGAAATGCAAGCATGTAATAGATCACTATGAAAATCAGGATATCAGATCTTACTCTCTAATCTTAATCTAAACCAGCACAATCCCATTGGGCTTTCTGTGATGATGAAAATTTTTCCACCTGCTGTCCAATACAGCAGCCACCAGCCACATATCAATAATGAGTAATAAAACACAGCTATTAAAAGTGAGGAACTTAAGTTTTAACTCAAGTTTAATGAATTTAAATAGCCACATTTGGCTGGTAGCTAACCCAGGTTTCCTCAATTTCAAAACATCCCAAACTTAACCCACCACTGTCCCCTCTGAAACCTCCTTGTCCTGTGGTCCCACTCTCAGTGAATACCACCGTTCATCACGCTGAGCATCCCTTTGACTCCTTCTTAACTCAGGCATCACATTCACCCAATCAAGAAGTCTGTTAATACCATTTAAATATCTCTCCAATCGGTCTATAGCTTGCCAGTCCCACTGCCATGTCCCTTCTTTAGGGTACCATCAAGTCCCTTGGACTATCTTAATAACCTCTTAACAGCGTTCCCTGCCTCCAGTCCTGCCTCATCTGCAATCCATCATTCACACTTAAACCTTCAGTAGTCGTGCTTTCCCATTGGGATACCATTCAAACTCACTTACATACAGAATGGTGAGCTGTATAAATTCAAAATCACCAGGCCTCACTGAACACTCCATACTGGCTGTGGTCTGTCCAATGTTTCCATTCTCCAGTGACTACTGCGCCATCCCTCACTCCAAAATCTCTCCTATCCCTCTTACTCTCTGCAGATAACTTTACTACTGACCCGAGAGAAAAAGAAGTCACTTCACCAATCACAACATTCTATCAACTCCAGAACCTAAACAACTTTCAGTTCTGTCCACTTCTGTTTTCGCTGTCATCCCACTCCGCGCCACACTTACCACTCCCCTAGGCTTCCACAACAGCTTTCTGAACTAGCTCTTCTGTCTCCAATCTTGTTGCCCTCAGATCAACTCCCCCATTACAGATAAAAACAACTGTTATAAAAATAATAATTCTCAAATGTTACTGTGCGTAAACATTCACCTGGGATCTTGTTAAAATATAAATGACCGAGTCTTCCCTCCCTCTGCAAGCTTCTGTTTCAGGAGGACTGGCCACTAGATTTTCTGGTGCAGGTGTTCCTTGGATCTGACAAACACAGCTTTCAAACTGAAGTCTAAACATTCACTCCTGTTTAAAAGCTTGTTGTATTTCTCACTTGCTTAGAGTAAGTTAAGATTGGGACTCAGACCTATCATTTACTGTCAGTCGTACTAAATTTTCGAATTCCACCCACCCGTCAAGCAGTCCAACCCTCCTAACCCTCCTTCCCAGACACTGTCCCTTCCCTCTGCTTAGAAAATGATGCCTGGCTATCTCCCGCTCGTCCTTCAAGTCTCTTTTTTAACACCCCACCCTCTAAGCATTCCCAAACAACCTCAGCTCAGTTAGTTGCCCCTGCTCTCTACTCCCAAAGCACCTTATGCTTCCAATATCATGGCCTTAACAAACATTGTAATTATTTCCTTAACTGCCTATTTCCCCCTCTGATCCAGAACGCAAATTCCGCCCTGGCTGGTGTAGCTCAGTGGATTGAGCGCAGGCTGTGAACCAGAGGGTCGCCGGTTCGATTCCCAGTCAGGGCACATGCCTGGGTTTCGGGCCAGGTTCCCCAGTGGGGGCCAAGTGGGAGGCAACCACACATTGATGTTTCTCTCCCTCTCTTTCTCCCTCCCTTCCCCTCTGTCTAAAAATAAATAAATAAAATCTTAAAAAAAAAACAGAATGCAAATTCCATGAGGGCAGAACCATGTCCACCTGGCATTCGGTGCCTATACAGCTCCTGGCACAGAGCAAGTACAAGCACGCCCCTTCACTAGTTTGCCTTCGTGTGTCCATCCTGTTCCAACAGTGTTGCGGCCACACCAAACTACTTTCAAGTTTCCAAATATTTAATCTTCTCTCCTGCCTCTGGGCTTTCATGCCCGTTGTTCCCTCTAACTTCAATCTATTCTTTTCTGACTGCCTGAGATGCATTCAGTATCCAGAAACTGACACCTTACTTAACCCTATCCTCCAGCAGGATGTTCCTATTCAACTCCTATGACTGCCTGAGTGTCTGATCTCCTTATTCACAAGAATCCTAAATTTAGGAATTTTGTCAGCATTAACGGAAAGTCTAATAGGTAGGAATGGTTCTATAAAACTGATAGAATGAACCTTTGATCCACAATCCAATTCTTCCTGTACATAACTCCATAATCAAAATCCAGAACGCAGGACTCTATTCAACAATCCCAAGAAACGCCATTCTGATGGCACTACTCCAGTAGTTGTACCGATCAAAACAAGTAAGTTCACAAAAGCTTGGCTTAAGGAAATTTTTCCCTAAAGATAGAGAGAAAAGTCCCATCTACAAACTGAGCGATGTTTCTAACACAAGCCAGTCAGAATCCTGCCGAGGGCTTCTGATACACTCTGAAAAAATACCCAACCAGATGGCTTAACTATTTAAGCTGCATAAAATGAACTGTCACGTGCCCTGCGAAGGGCTCCAGGGACGTTCTCATTCTCTTATTCAGAACCTTATTTTGTTCAGAGAGGGTGAACACTAACGACTAACAATGTAACACATGCGACCTGAAGAGGTTTGCGCTAAGCCTCCTTCACTCTAACTGAACAAGACCTGTCCTAAGTTTTTCAAAAGCATAAATGAAGAACGCACAAGGAGTAGCAAGTAGGTCCTGGTACTTCTGAACCACAGGCACATACATGTTTTTAAAATACATTTTCAAAATAAAAAATATATACATATACATAAAAATAACATCTTCTAACCTACACCAAAGGAAAAAGAACCTATCACACTCACTTCTGAGTCTTCTGCACTTTCATAATCCGAGAGAACAGCTGAAAAACAACAGAAATTATTATAATTACATTTCCTGACTGCATGCTGTGGGTCAGGCTAAAATTCTCATGTAATTCTGATATCAGCAACCTATGAGGTGGGTAAAATTACAGCCCCCAGTTACAGACAGGAAACAGGCTCAACGAGTGGCTTGCCTAAGATCACGCTGCTAAAAACTCTGTTCTTTAGGACTATGCTACAGAGAGCCACTCTGCAGCACCATCCCCCAAAGCCACAAAAGCGAGAGGGGATGTCAACTGCTGGAAATAGGTGACCTGGGTGTTTGGGCAAAAAACTCATCATGATGCTACTCACCGTCGCCCTCGATGCCATCTTCACTCTCCTGAAGGAAAGGAGAAGTCATGGGTTAGTTTTGTAATTTCCAGAGGGTGGAGAGCTGAAGACTCAACACAAAATGGTTAGAAAAGGAAACGAGGAATGGCACATCTTTATCAAGTAGCCTCCAAGGGAGATACGGTCTCTTCACTACCAGCCCTAGTTTCTGGATAAAACATTCGCTGTCCATCCGCGGCGGCTCTGCACTCGTCCCAGAAACCCCGAACCCCTCCCTCTTCCCTTGGCGCTCCGGATGCAAACTGCACTGGGATAACCGTGCTCTTCTCCAACACAATATGCCTCAGCATCTACCGCCCGCTCTCAGCCTCCCACCCTCCCCTACACCACGCCCCCAGGCCCGCAAGACACCCGGCTCGGCCCACCCCGCCCGCGCGCACTCACACACTCAGACTCTTCAGCGCTCCTGGCACCCCCGCTCTCCACCCGCCGCAGATGGAGGGCCCCAGCTCGGCCTCCGCGCTGGGAAGGCAGAGAGCCGCTGCCGCTGCCTCCAGCGCTACTGCTGCAGCCCCCGCCGCCCCGCGCCAGGGAACCGCCGCTGTCTGAGCCGGAAGCACCAGACTCTTCGTCCTCTGTGTCCTGCGAAGCGCGCTGCCGCCGCCGGTCCGCCATCTTACGGAGAACGGCCGTAGCCAGCTAGTTCCTTACGTACGCCAGTCGCAGGGGCTGCTGGGAGGCTAGAAAGCTAGTCCCAGCATGCTTCACGTGCGGCACTGACTGCTTCGCTTTTCGGGAGATTGGCGGGGGTGGGGGGGGGGGTGTGCGTGCGGGGGGGCTGGAGGCGGGGCTGGCGCCCTGCGGCACGTTTGCGAACGAGCGGGATTACGTAATCGGTTACGCGAGGGGGCGTGGCTCGCCCCCAGACTTCCCCTGGGTAGGCTCCGGGCGAGGGGATCTGCGTTTGGGCAGCCTTCTTTAGGCTCCTCGCCCGGCCATCTTGGGCTTTCCTAGTGGAAGGCGTCGACCTGTCACAGCTTCACTGCGGCATTGGAGCTGTTCATGGTTTTATTTTTCAATTTATCGCTTCTGCGTACGTTTTAGGCAAATCATTTTACTGAGGTTGTTTGGTAAAATCACGAATCAAGGTAAACCTTTAAAGTCGTGCTGTATCAGATTGGCCACACCACCCCATTTTAAGCTAAAGGGGGACGGAAAAACCAGTTGTCTGCACTGAAGCCTGAGGACTTAGTGTTGAAGCATTTTCCCTGCTTTCTCATTTCCTTTCTTTCTTATGTGTCTTCCCACCCCAGCTACGTCATCTCTCCCACAGTGCCGCCTGGTATGATGCTAGTCTTACCGAGATTTTACAAGAGATGATTAGGGACGGTGTTGATTCAATGTACTGTCATGATTTCCCTTTTTGTTAACCAGATGAGGGAATGCTTTGATTTTGGCATTTGTCAGCAGTGAAAAAAAAAAATCTGTTTACAGGGTGCGACAAAAGTAGGTTTACAAGTTGTGAGTACATGAAAGTTTATTCTTGTATTATTACATATTACTGTACGCCCCATGATGTGACTCAGCAGACTGAGCACCCGCCTGTGAACCCAAGAGTTGCCTGTTCGATTCCCCTTCAGGACACATGCCATGGTTGCAGGCCAGGTCCCCAGCGGGGGGAGCAGGCAAGAGGCAAATGATAGACATCTCTAGCACCGATGTTTCTCTCCCTCTTGTCTTCCTCCCTTCCCTTCTCTAAAAATAAATACGTAAAATCTTTTAAAAAAATCTACAAGTAGAATTGTTTGATGCTTCCCAATGAAATAAATTGAAGCAGAAGTTCAAAAATTAACAGCCACAATAGTTTATTTACAATTGAACTCTTTATAAGATATTTACAAGACAACCAATTTTACACATCAGAAATGGTATCAAAAGTATGAATTACAACACGGACAACAATATGAAATGGGTTTAAAACAAAGGTGAAGTGGACAGACAAGCAATTTCTCTTTTTAATTTATTAACACTAGCTTAAACTTTGTTAAAGAAAGAAACAAAGAACTATGTTTTAAGAGAACTGCAGGACCTTCAGTTGAAGATTGAATTTCACAGTGTTGTATCCCATGTAGGGAAAAAATAAGACTAATTTTCCCCCCACACCCTAACACACTGTAATTTCATTCTTGGAACTTTGCTAATCTACTCTCCAACCTCCTTATCAACAAGCCTCAACATATCCAAATCAAGGAAAATCTAGAAGAGGGAACAATAAAGTAACAGGTTCTAGGTAGAGGGAGAACCAACAAAACAGAATCCACTTAAGTCTGGCCCAATAGCACCTCATGGATTCTTCTTAGTCTAGCTCAAGTTCAGAAACTGAGGAGTCGCCTTGGTAGGGCACAAAGAAAAGGTTAATTTGCTAACCCATATCCAAAGTAGGAATCCAACAAAAGGAGAAACAGAGGAATCAAGGAATTAAGTAGAGACACTGACTGGTCTTTTTTCTGCTTGGGCATGTTATAAAGAAACAACATAGGTCAGAGTAAGAAAGCCAAACAACTTGCCTTGTTAAAATGATGGAGAATGTGGACAATCTGGCCCAGTTTTTCTAGAAATCTTCCTTAAGGTGTGAGATGAGAGCCCCTAGTGGAGTAAGTCCTATTTCTCTCTACATTCTTGCTGCAATGAAGTCACAGCAGGTTCCCTTGTGGAGAGTCCACTCTCCTAAGCAGATGGAGTTACAAATGAAAACCCAAAGCCGCACACGCACACACACGCACACACGCACATACACAAAAGGAGAAATAAGAGCAGCAAGATCATCCAAGAATACTACATGTGCTGCCGGAATAATTCTTTTAAAAAGTCAAACCCAGGGAGCACAGATCAACAACTCTCAAAAGCTTTAGCAGTGGGAGGCCCCTGAGGAACTTTTCGTTTCTTCCCACAATGGTATCCCATTCTCTCATGCTCCACTGATGGGCCGGCCACACACCCTACATACCTTGGCTTCTCCTCTAAAAGTGCTAATAATCTGGGGACATTCTCTTCAAGGATAAAAGCCCCTATCTTCTAGGAGATTAGGCCCCTACTTGTTTTCACACAATAGTCCTGAAGACTAAAGAAAGGCAATTCCTGTATATTTAAGACCAGAGGTCTTGGCTCTCTTTTCCTTCCAGATAGTTACAGGGATCTTACGCTGAGACCAAAGTAGCCTGGAGTGCTGTCCTGAACTTTTTTAACAAAAGGGGTGTGTGGTGGTGGTGGTGGTGGTGGTGGTAGTGGACCAAGGTGGTGCACATTACAGATCTGTTTTTACAAAGCGAGTAGAGAAGCTCATTAGGTACATCTGTTTGTTTCAAGATGTAGACATTTGCCAGCCAAAGGAAGCACATATTTCCACATACACCCTCCCACCTTCCCTAAATCTCTACCCCACCATCAAGAGCTCAGCTAAAAGGATATTGCCCAACAAAGGAATACTTGAGAAGTGATGGGCACAAGGACATCTATACAGGTTCTGGCATGCCATCCCCACATGCCAACCGCTTTCATTTAGAGCCATAACTTGTCCAAAATTAACCATCTCCATTCTCTTTTCCAAAAATGTTATTTTTTGAAGGGTAGGGGAAGAAATTCAGTTACCCATTAACTAAGAGTACAATCACAGCCAAACATCCCTTCCCACATGGCCTTATCACAGAATAGTTTTAAGAGAACTACCTTTTCAGTAGACATCGGGCACATTCAAGGTGGTATGGTCATAGGCAGAACTGCCTTTTCAGACATTCTTCTACCAAACTCTCCAATCTCTTCTACCCTGTGAAGATGACTTGCTTCATCACTTCACTTATTATTCCTCATCTAGTCCTTAAGCTTATGGTGAGGTTTTTCTTTGTTTTGTTTGAGGGTAAAAACCACTATACTCAATCTATATGGAAGGGTATACCAGGGCAAGAACAGTGCCATGCAGCACAGATCCAAAGGCAGGGGATGCTTTATCTTCCACAAGTCTAATGAAAGAGCCCTTTTACCCCTTTAACATAGGCAAATGTACAGGAGCAGATCCCGGAAGCTTCCGAATCTGCCATCCTAGAGATTTAGCTTGAGAGCTCACTTCCCCCAAAGAGGAAAAGATATCCCAATCACCCTCTGTAATTCACAATTAGCCCAATGAAAGAGATTTTGTGGAATCCGAGTGGTGAAAACAAAACCAAGATCCAGGGAATATGGGAGGGCATTGCCAGTGAGTGATAACATATGTAAGGACACAGGTCACACATACAGGTCTCTGCCACTCTCGGGGAATGGCATGCTACAACTATCTGAAGACAGAAGGTTCTTGCCAGCACAGTTATTTCCTACAAGTCCGGTGAGGTGTTTGCTTCTTCTGGATCTCCAACCTGCATCGGCTACGCTCATCCAACCAGGGTAGCTCAAAATTGCTGGCAAAAAAGGATAAAGAAATCAACTTCCAAGACTATAGGGATTCAGTATGAGCATGACAGTAACTCCAAAAAAGACACAAAGTCCCTCACCACTCCCTGCCCTGACTCCCAAGCCCCAAGTATGGAATGTCTTTCCTTTCTCAAAGCCAGAGAAATAGCATGCCACTGAACTGATTGAATAATCTATTTCTAACTTAAAAAGCAATCCTCCTGATTCGACTTGGGAATCTTATCACTGTAAAAACCAGTTGCCCAGGTAGCCTCACTTCTTCTGTCAAAGAACCATTGCTATCCCTAAGCCACCGGATCCCCTCATATCTAGGCTTACATGCAGTCTGAAAAGGGAGGGGAAGTGCTGACTACCTAAGAGGGGAGGGGAAAAAGAACCCTTTATACTTACTGTGGAGTTAATTTTGGTAACGGTCGTCCAAATGCTACAACAGGCAAGAAGGGAGTAATCATCAAACTTTCAACTATGGAAGAAAGCCAAATGCAACCTTGTTAGTGATATAGATGAGAAATGTCTGGCAACTATACCTGCTCCAACATATTGTTTATTCATTCAGAGCAAGCTGTAACCTGGAGCCTTACACCCTTTTTTTTTTTTCTTTAAAAAAATCTACTTTTAGATAGACAAAACTTACCATCATCTGGCTCAGGGAAAAATGAGGTAACCTCAGGCTCAGATTCCTGAATTCCTTTCTTTTTATACATTCTGAGCTGCAATCGCTGTAAAATTCTTTGTTCCCTGATCCTCTGAATATCCCATCTGGGAAAAACAAACCAGACAAAACAAAACAAAACAAACAAACAAACAAACCCAACATTACTGAAAACCTGCTCTATAAAAGCAACACACAATCCAGATGCTAGGAAGATCTTTGCTGACTCTTCTTGATTGGGGTTAGGGGGCTGGAGGTAGGAGATGTTAGAGAGAACTGCCTGCCTGGTTAGGGAAGGCTGTTTAGGTCTAGCAGTCCGAATCACATGTTGGTATTCCACAAAGAGTAGAACTGAGGAAGGGCATTCCCGGAGAAGAAGGCCAAACATTCGACCTACAAGTCCCACTTCAAACAAAGACACTCAACCAGCCGGAAAGCCAGTACTTTAAGAGTACTAAGAGCTCTAAGAGTCTCCACAGCGGGGATGAGAGAGGTGTCGGAGTCCCGGGGCTCAGCTGTTCCCAGGATGAACATTAACATCTCCAGCCTCACCTTTTCCTTCTCTTCTCATCCAGCTCCAGTTTTGCATGCCGCTTTGAAAACACACTGTCATCTAGGTTCTGTGTAAAGAATAGCAGCTGATAAGCTATTTACCACCACACGACACATATCTACTAACTCATTTACAGCTTCCAGGAAGGTAAAATCTTTCAAACCTGTGAGTCTGAGCCTGCGAGTTCTAAAGATATTATGGGAGCCTCCTGGTAAAAGAGTCAACAAAACACATACCCCTTCCTTCTCCTGCCCCCACCTTTGTAGAATCTCCAAATTTCAAAATCATTTCCATAACTTTCCAAAGTGAAAGTCACGTCAAACTGCCCTGGCTGGTGTGGCTCAGAGGATTGAATGCCCACCAGCCTGCGAACCTTCCCAGTCAGGGCACATGCCTGGGTTGCGGGCCAGATCCCCAGTAGGGGGCGCACAAAAGGCAGCCACACATTGATGTTTCCCTCTCTCCCTCCCTTCCCCTCTCTAAAAATAAATAAATACAGAAAATCTTTAAAAAAAGAGTCATGTCAAAAGTGAAATAACCTGTGGAAACTGTCATAGGCCCTCCTTACCTCCATACTTTATAAGAATCTGAGTTTAAAATAAATATCACCCTTTTAAAAGTCAAATAAGTTTGGAATATATCATTTTGTTGCTGAGGAGTGGTACATGCTAACTTTTCTACTTAACATGAAATCTAGCTTTGAAAATTCCCTATTTATTTTTTAATAAATCACTTAACCACTCTGGACCTGTTTTCTCATCTACACACCAAAGGAGCTGGAGTGGGTAATTTCTCAAGTTACCTTCTGGCTTTAAAGTTTTATTTAATCCATCCGTACAGTTATTATGACATATTCAAGTTATACCCCCGTTTGTACTGTTTCTCTCATTCTCTTCCACTGACAGGTCCTGGGTACCTACCTCCAAAAGGTCTGAAGGATTTGGGTCCCTTAGAGGCTCTACTGAGTGGTCCCTCCAAGAAGGAACTAGAAAAAAAAAGAAAAAGAAAAAGAAAAAGAAAAGGAGGAGGGGTGGAACCACTCTTAAATGCAATGTCATACAACCCTCCTGTTATTCACTAGGACAAGAGGTCAATCCCAGTAAAACAAAGTTACCAAGTGATAGGAATCCATTCTATGGCCTCACCTGAAGCCATATTTAGTGTCCTCGCTATGGTATAAAAGAACCTAAAATGCCATTGCAGTCTGCCAAACACAGGATCACAAAAAAACCCTAAGCCAATACCTGACAATTCATATAATGGATGCTATTGCAGTTCCTGAAAAACAACTGAAATGTGTAGTCATTTGGAAGTCTACAGTGTAATCATACCAAGGAGTCTCACTCTCCCACATCCAGCTGATGGGGAATGCAGCTCCCCACCATCCACCAGCCCGCCGACCCCCACCCCAGGCCCAGTCAGCACAGTTCCTATTCTACTCACCAGCCAAGACTGAAGTTTCTCCTGCAACACTTGATGGCATCAGACACCCTAAATAATGCAGGAGAGAAGAATCATCTCAGTGTAAAAAGAAAAAAAGCCCACACCCAAAGTGGAGGAAAGGATCATCACTGAAGTTCTCACTAGGAAGCCATTTTGGTTTTTTTTGAGTTGTTCTTTGGAGAATTTCTCTCTGGGGGAGGGGAAGAGGGAACAACAGACAAAAGAAAAGAAAATAAGCCCACCACTTTTTTTTTTACACTGAGACGACTTCTTTTCTTCATTATTTAGTGTGGTTTCCCTGCAACAGTTGATGGCCAAGGATATCAAACCTTAAACTCAGAACATGGCAGGTGAGTAAAAGTTGACCCTATTTTTCAAATAAAAGATCAGTGTTCTCAAAACTTACATATGTAGTCTTCTTAAACAGCTCCCTCCTCCCTCCAAACAAACTACCTTGCTGGTCCAGCCTGAACAACATGCACAAAGACTTTGGCTTCCTTAGAACAAGCCATTGAGACTTCCTCTTGAGATAGGGCACCAAGAATAAGGATTCACAGGTTATTCACAACTCAGGCTCCTCAAAGGGCTGGGATTCCCCCCACCCCCGGAATCAGACTCCCTCTGTACTGCTATGCCCACAATCTCAGAGGTGCTTCAAATTTTCTGTCCTAGGGCAAATAGGGTTTCAAAACCAGCCAGTCACACAGAACAGCTCTGGACCAAGCCATTTCCCAATCCCGGATGGGAAGTTGCTTCACGGTTTCTCCTGTTACACAGCATTGCCATGGCAGCAAGAAGGTTAACTTAAGGATGAACCTGTTCAACTTACTGAACCAACAAGAAAACCTGAACCTAGATCAGGATCCTGGTCTATTTCATGTACTCAAATGTGAGCCCTAATGAATTTTAGATAATTTAAGAAAAGTAATCTATCTTTCCCACTTAATTTTATCACCAGAACAGCCTAACAAAACCTGGAGAATGCTCTTATCTTATTGGAATGGATTCCCATCCCCATCCCTGCTGGGGCAAGACACAGTGGTAGAAACTTGGGGCTGCAGCTCTACCCATGGCTTCCCCCACCATCACCCCAGAGCACGCATAGTGACTGTCATACACTAACATTACACAACTGAAGGCACGTTGCAGTTACTGAATGATGTAGGAGATAGGGGAGCATCTCTGTGTGGAAGTCGTAAAGAAAAAAAGGGAATGAAGACCAAGGTCCCACACCCCACACCCTCCCCAAGCAGCTCAGATATCCCAAGATAGTCCTTATTGTTTGAAAAATAGTTTGTAGACCATTTTATTTAAATATATGAACAACCAATGGGCTACTGCAATCCAAGTAAACTCTTCACATTTAGAACCTTTGTGAAGTATAGGAAGATAAAGTAAGACTGTTTGGTCTTTGGCAGATTCCTCCTGCCCCCCCAGACCGGGACATAGAGATACAGATGAATGTTTATATAGTTAAAGAGCGGAGGCCCAGGAAAAATTCCCCACCCCACGCTGGCTCCCCAACCCAAAAATTACCATTGGCCCCTGAGAACACCCAAAGACCACACCCTCCCAGGTTTCACACAATATCAATTGCAGGAACAGTCGTGCACGGCAAAGTATAGTTCTATGCATTTCACAGCACAGAAAACCCTTCTTTCAGAGGGCATGCAAGTTGCCGGAGATTACACCCCCAAGTCTGGTGCTCTTGTGATGAGCAACTTACTGGCAAACACATCTCCCAGTGTTGTAAGCAGGCAAATACATTGAGCACATTTTGCTGTAATTCCACCTATTTGCAATGCCTGCACAGTGTCTGTCTCTGGCTGTTAACTTACTCATTCTTGACAGAACTCTGCTTTATTGATTGCACTTTTTAAAAAATGCCAAAGGCATTTTCACACTTGTTAGCTTGACCGCCACCACTAGGGTATAAGAGCAAGTGTTCTCTATGCCTTACTTGCTACAGTCTCCTCCTTCTTTGGAGAGGGTTCCCGTAATGGTAACGGTGATGGGGGAGGCTGGTGCCAACGACACAAATACATTTCTGTGGTGGAAAGGTACGGCAAATCTTCTATCTCACTTGAGAAGGCTTTCTCCTTGGGATGGGTGCTGGGTCCCTTCTGGGGAGTGGAGAGTCTTGGCGGGGTGTCCACTGAAGACCGGGTCTTTTCTGGAGTTTCTTGGCTCCTCAATTCACGTTTACAAACAGTTTCAGATAAGGAACCACAGGGCTCCTCTTTAATGGGAGAGTGCTTAGGAGTTTTTGTTTTGACTTTTGAAAATTCAGGAGCCAGTTTTTTAACAGGAATCTTTCTTTCTGTACTTCCAAATGGGGATTTCCTATTAGACAGGGAAGAAAACATAATACAATTCATTGACTTTTGGATAAAATCTGATTTGATTTCATTTTGGGGTAAGAGAACTAGCTTGTATTCAGGTATCCAAATATCTAGGTTCATTTGGCAGTAATGAGCAGACACAGCATTGCGCTTAACAGTATATGTAATAGGCCCTTAGTAAATGTCTGTTGAACAAGTTGAGTTTCCATGCTTAAAAACCTCTATAGTATCCTATTGTCTACTAAACCTAAAAAGGGCCCTATTTCACTCAAGATCCTTTAGCTAACATGAGGTGCTTATTCCATTCCTGTCAACTAGAGACCAGTCTCTTAGTCTACAACCCCATCCTATACCATGCTAGTTACAGTCTCAATTTTTTTTTCTTGCTATCTGTTCACTCTCTTTCTCCCAGCACCCCACATTCCCAGAATGCTATCTCCTCTTCTTTTTACCAACCTAAATTTTATCATTCTTTTTCAAGATCCACCTGTTCCTTAAAGTTTCACTATTCTAACTCAAAATAATCTTTAATATCCCTGAATCTTACAAACTTAGTTTGTCTCACTGTTGTCTGCCTATTTTATTGCAGCTGAATTATTAGTTTTTAAAATGTATGCCATCCTCACAGCTAATCTCTTTGAGTCCAAGGACAGTTAGATTTTATTTTTTTATATCCACCAATGCCTAACACAATGAAGGAATTTAACACTTCCTAACTTGAAGCAAACTGCTATAGTTTTCTTTAAGAAACTCAGCTGTCACATTTGTTGTCCATTCTCTTTAGGATGTACTCTGCATTCTGTAATTACTACTGTGACCAAAATGTCCCTAACAGATTTTTATAGCCTGCACAAGAATGTCTCAAGATACTTTCTCAGCACAGAAGACCTCATAATTCAGAATATGACTGTATTAAAACTAATTCTGAAGTCCCAATCCCCTACTGTCAGTCACTGGAAACAAGTGTCCTCATCACGGCCAAACAGCAGAACAAAGTTATCAGCACACCTTTTGTGTCCCTTTCCACTCCGCCCACATGAGAAAGGCTTGGGAGGCAGAGTCTGGGATGTCTCAGAAAGCTCTGGCTGGCACTCCAGTTTAATTTTCTCAGACAGTTCGGCTTCCTCTCTCTCTTCAGCTTCATAGCCCTGAAACAGCTTATGCCTTTCTTTCTCGTTATCCTTCTTTACCAGCTGCATCCGCCTTTCCATACGTTCAATCCGAGCAAGAAGCTAAAAAGAGAGGGGCAAAATGCAGACTTAAAACAAAAAATTAAGTGCGGATACTTAGCCCCACTTAGGAATCTGTATGGCCTTCTATCTCTTTCCATGAACCATAATAATTCAACTTACTTTTAACAGACAGACACTAATCTAAATAGTTGTCCTTAAACACAGTAGAGAAAACAAAGTACACAGCTTACTTTTAGGGGCTAACATAGTTGGGCAGGGACGTGGGGGAATTTGTAGTTCATTCTTCTGAAAGAAGATCCTCTTTATTGGGAGGGGCCACAACATGCCTTTTAAATGGCATGGTCTCGGCCACTGCTGACCATGTGGCTCTAAGTCAGCTTGGTAGTTTCCAGAATTAACCTTAGGTTCTCTAAGGAGACCCTAGTGTTCTGCAGATCCTACCCTTTCTACGTCCATGCCAAAATGCTATACACAAGGGCAAAGTCCACAGCGTACATTGAGAAGAATGAAGAGCTCACACAGCCATGGTGCCAATAGGGATCGCAGTGTTATTTGAAAGGGGCCTGGCATGGGGGGCTGTCACCTAAACAATGAACACTCAATTTTGAAGAATTGTAATAGAAATCATTACCCCTAAATCCCATCAATGATGAAATATGCACATTGCCTTGCTGCTTTGCACTTGAGATAACCGAAGAAAATTATATTTACCTGAATACTGACTAAAAATAAAGTCTTTTAACTCTAAAGGGAAAACTACATAATCAAACAGAAAATAGATGTCTATTATCATTGAAAACTGCATATCAAAATGTTCCGAGAAAAGGTGCCAACTGTGCTACTTATACCCTATAATAAGAATTTTATTTGGGTTAGACAGTGATATTAATGTTGCCTCCGTTACATCTATTTAGCTGCACAGATTTCAGGAGAGGCCAAACAACTGGAATAAGAGAAACAAGCTTAAGCAACACTAAGACTGCAATACACAACAGAAGCAGTGAATGCCAAGTTCAGACTGACACTCTATCCTTAGCTCACCCCACTTTTCCTGCCTAGGAAAATCGGCAAAGAGGCCATTACCTCAGGAACTCAGTATAAACCTCCACCATCAGGAGACAGCTCCCCTCTACACCATACTCTCATTTCATCTCCTTCTGTTTTGATTCACAGCCTTAACGTTACTTAACCACGGTTTGTGGGTGACATTTCCTTAATTTCTTCTCCCACACCCCCCTCCAATGTAAGGATATGGTGTATTGTAATGACAGTACCATCACACCCCTAGACTGCAGTACAGTAGCTGAGCAGTGCCACCTCCATGTTGAGTAACTTCCACAAATCAACACCAGGAGATATTTTAAATGAGACCTGCCCCAGCTCCCATTCCACCTTGCAGAATGCATTCTCCAATAAAACAGCCACTGCCTGATGCGATTCATTTGGAGAGCAGACAAAATGAATAGCCCTCTGCTCCCTTGCTCAGCCCTTGGCACAAACCATGAAGAGAGAGGGAGAGAGAGAGGGAGGGAGGGAGAGAGAGGGAGGGAGAGGG